>JASTWF010000038.1:2460465-2698976 GCA_030390025.1 Squalus acanthias
CAATCCTGAGTAGGTGGAACCATGGAATTAGACACACATAGACCCAGTTTGTGACCATGTTAATACTAACTCTGTAAAATTTCCTTTGTGTTTGTGTAGGGGGGTGGCGGGGGATGATGGCCTCGCTATTGTGATCATTCCATCAATGATCAATTGTGGATTGGTAGAATGGTGGTAGTCCCCCCCCCCCCCCCCCAATGCCTTTCAGTAAAGCACCATTCCTCCTGTTTCATATCTTTCCCCCACAAAACCCCTTCTGCTTACGTGTTGCTAGGATTCTGCCCCTCTCCCTGCAAAGTTGTAACCTTCTAGTGTGAGGTGAGACCTGCTTTCGGTGGCTCTTGTGTGCATGTCTGGGTACGGTAATATATCGACACTAGCAGTAGACTAGCAATTCAGAGATCATGAGTTCAAATCCCACCATGGCAATTTGTGAAACTAAATTCAATAAATCTGGTCATTTGTTGGCATGAAAGCTGCCAGATTGACCTAGCAAACCCAACTGGTTCACCAATGTCCTTCAGGGAAGGTGACCTGCGACACCTACCTGGTCCGGCCTACGCCTCACGAGTACACACTGCTTGTTAACTTTAACGCTCACTGAAGTGGCATAGCAAGCCCCACTCAGTTATACAGAGTGAAAAAAAAGAAAGACTTGCATTTATATAGCGCCTTTCACGACAACCGGATGTCTCAAAGCGCTTTACAGCCAATGAAGTACTTTTTGGAGTGTAGTCGCTGTTGTAATGTGGGAAACGCGGCAACCAATTTGCGCACAGCAAGCTCCCACAAACAGCAATGTGATAATGACCAGATAATGTGTTTTTGTTGTGTTGATTGAGGGATAAATATTGGCCAGGACACCAGGGATAATGCCCCTGCTCTTCGAAATAGTGCCTTGGGATCATTTACGTCCAGCTGAGAGCAGACGGGGCCTCAGTTTAACGTCTCATCTGAAAGACGGCACCTCCGACAGTGCAGCGCTCCCTCAGTACTGCACTGGGAGTGTCAGCCTAGATTTATGTGCTCAAGTCCCTGGAGTGGGACTTGAACCCACGACCTTCTGACTCGGCCACTTGGGATGGGCAATGAATGTGGCCTTGCCTGTGCCACCAAGAGAATGAAGTAAAGAAACATCCTGGAGCCACATTGTGATTGACCAATTACAAGTGCTTGCAGTATCTCACTACTATTCAACTCCCTCGACCCCCACCCCTAGTTTTTATCCATTCTACTGCTTACGAGGAGTCCAGATACTAGATTCCTCTTGCTTGTGCTTGGGGTAGGAGTATTGTCAAAGGAGGAGATTGGCACAAACTTTGAGCTGGGGGCAAGTTCAATACTGACAACAGACTTGCAGATTAATCACACTTGCAATTCAGGAATTTATCCTGGAATTCAGGTAAATTGCAGCCCACCCAGCTGCTATTCAGCTTATAGTACAGTCAGGATAGAGACTTTCCTGGTCACTGTTGCTGGCATTTGATACTGGCTAATGGATATGCAACCTAGGGTGGTGGGCATGCTGTTCGAAGGTAATATTCTTTGTATAAAGACAAAAGACCTTGAACTATGGGTGACACTGGAAGAAACTAAACCCAGCTCAAACTTAGTCACAAGTCAAGTTGCACTTACCCGAGTTCATTGGTCCTCTGGTCTCGTGAGTAAAAGGTGGTGATGGTGCTGCACTTTATAATCCTTGTAAAATGTAATCTATTTCTTAGCAGTGGGAAAGTGTGTGGTTTGTGTCTGCCACTGACTTCTGATCTTGATAGTGACCAAGGTGAGAGCTGAACTTAAGAACATAAGAAATGAGAGCAGGAGTAGGCCCTTCGAGCCTGTTCCGCCATTCAATAAGATCATGGCTTATCAACCGCAACTCCACCTTCCCCATATCCCTTGGTTCCCTTAATATCCAAAAATCTATCGATCTCTGTCTTGAATATACTCAACGACTGGCATTCTCTACCCAGAGGGTTGTGGATGCTCAAAGATTCACAACCCTTTGATTGAAGAAATTTCTCCTCATCTCAGTCCTAAATGGCCGACCCCTTATTCTGAGACTGTGACCCCTGGTTCTAGACCCTCCAGCCAGGGGAAACATCCTCTCCGCATCTACCCTGTCAAGCCCCTTAAGAATTTTACACATTTCAAAGAGATCACCTCTCATTCTTCTACACTCTCGTGAATATAGGCCTAGTCTACTCAATCTCTCCTCATAGGACAATCCCCCCATCCCAGGAATCAGTCCAGTGAATCTAACTAAGGTGATGAAGGAAGGTGCGAAGTGCCCAATTTTCTGCTTCAATTCGGCAGACTTAGAGTCACAGAGTTATACAGCGCAGAAAGAGGCCCTTCGGCCCATCGTGTCCGCGCCGGCCATCAAGCCCTGTCTATTCTAATCCCATTTTCCAGCACTTGGTCCGTAGCCTTGTATGCTATGGCGTTTCAAGTTCACATCTAAATGCTTCTTGAATGTTGTGAGGGTTCCTGCCTCTACCACCCTTTCAGGCAGTGAGTTCCAGATTCCAACCACCCTCTGGGTGAAATTTTTTTTCCTCAAATCCCCTCTAAACCTCCTGCCCCTGAGCTTGAAACGATGCCCCCTGGTTATTGACCCCTCAACTAAGGGGAAAAGTTACTTTCTATCTACCCTATCTATGCCCCTCATAATTTTGTACACCTCAATCAGGTCCCCCCTCAGCCTTCTCTGCTCGAAGGAAAACAACCCCAGCCTGTCCAGTCTCTCTTCATAGCTGAAGCGCTCCAGCCCAGGTAACAGCCTGGGGAATCTCCTCTGCACCCTCTCCAATGCAATCACATCCTTTCTATAGTGTGGCGACCAGAACTGCACACAGTATTCCAGCTGTGGCCTAACTAGAGTTTTGTACAGCTCCATCTTAACCTCCCTGCTCTTATATTCTATGCCTCGGCTCATGAAGGCAAGTATCCCATATGCCTTTTTAACCACCTTATCTACCTGTCCTGCTGCCTTCAGGGATATATGTACATGCACACCAAGGTCCCTCTAATCCTCTGACCTTCCTAGGGTCCTACCATTCATTGTGTATTCCCTTGCCTTGTTAGTCCTCCCAAAATGCATCACCTCACACTTTTCAGGGTTAAATTCCATTTGCCACTCTTCTGACCATAGAAACATAGAAGATAGGAGCAGGAGTAGGACATTCGGCCCCTCGAGCCTGCTCCACCATTCAGTTCGATCATGGCTGATCATCCAAATTCAGTACCCTGTCCCTGGTTTCCCCCATATCCCTTGATCCCTTTAGCCTTAAGAAATATATCTAACTCTTTCTTGAATATATTTAATGAATTGGCCTCAACTGCCTTCTGTGGTAGAGAATTCCACAGGTTCACCACTCTCTGGGTGAAGAAATTCCTCCTCATCTCAGTCCTAAATGGCTTACCCCTTATCCTTAGACTGTGACCTCTGGTTCTAGACTCCCCCACCATCGGGAACATCCTTCCTGCATCTGGTCTGTCTAGTCCTGTTAGAATTTTATACGTTTCAATGAGAACCCCTCTCATTCTTCTAAACTCTAGCGAATACAAGCCCAATCGACCCAATCTCTCTTCATACGTCATTCCTGCCATCCCAGGTATCAGTCTGGTGAATCTTCGCTGCACTCTCTCCATGGCAAGAACATCCTTCCTCAGATAAGGTGACCAAAACTGCACACAATACTCAAGGTGTGGTCTCACCAAGGCCCTGTACAACTGCAGCAAGACAACCTTGCTCCTGTACTCCAATCCTCTCGCTATGAAGGCCAACATACCATTTGCCGCCATAACCGCCTGCTGCACCTGCATGCTTACCTTCAGCGACTGGTGCACAAGGACACCCAGGTCTCGTTGCACTGCCCCTTTTCCCAATCTGTTGCCGTTCAGATAATAATCTGCCTTCCCGTTTTTGCCACCAAAGTGGATAACCTCGCATTTATCCACATTGGGCAGATGCATGGCAGATGCAGTATAATCACCCAACCTGTCCAAATCATACTGGAGTTTCTCTGCATCCTCCTCACAGCACACACGCCCACCCAGCTTTGTGTCGTCTGCAAACTTGGAGATATTACATCTAGTTCCCTCGTCTAGATCATGAATATATATTGTGAATAGCTGGGGTCCTAGCACCGATCCTTGTGGTACCCCACTAGTCACTGCCTGCCACTCGGAAAAAGACCCGTTTATTCCAACTCTTTGCTTCCTGTCTGCCAACCAGTTTTCTATCCAAGACAGTACCTTACCCCCAATCCCGTGTGCTTTAACTTTGCACGCTAATCTCTTATGCGGGACCTTATCGAAAGCCTTCTGAAAGTCCAAATACACCACATCCACTGATTCTCCCTTATCTATTCTACCAGTTACATCCTCAAAAAATTCCAGTAGATTAGTCAAGCATGATTTACCTTTTGTAAATCCATGTTGACTTTGTCCGATCCTGTCACTGTTTTCCAAGTGCTCTGCTATTACATCTTTTACAATGGACTCTAGCATTTTCCCCACTACCGATGTCAGGCTTACCAGTCTATAATTCCCCATTTTCTCTCTACCACCTTTTTTAAATAGTGGGGTTACATTAGCTTCCAAGTGGAGACCAATTCTGTCCCTCAGAATTTTTTCCAATAATTTCCCTACCACTGATGTTAGGCTCACTGGCCTGTAATTCCCTGGTTTATCCCTACTACCCTTCTTGAATAATGGTACTACGTTAGCTGTCCTCCATTCCTCTATCACCTCCCCTGTGGCCAGAGAGGTTCTGAAAATTTGTGTCAGAGCCCCTGCAATCTCCTCCCTTGCCTCACACAGCAGCCTGGGATAATCTCGTCTGGGCCTGGGGATTTATCCACTTTTAAGCCCGCTAAAACCGCTAGTACCTCCTCCCTCTCAATGCTAATTTGTTCAAGTATATCACAATCCCCCTGCCTGATTTCTATGTCTACATCGTCCTTCTCCATAGTGAACACAGATGCAAAACTTGTGCTTGTGACCATGCCCAGCCTAGGAAGCAGGGTCAGTTTATAGAGTGCCAGGGAAACCATCATATTGATCTTGAATTAAAATGCTATGTATTGGGAATCTCTTCTGTTGTCAAACTGCCTCCTCGTGGAAGGAAGGGATGCAGTTTGCGCAGGAGAATTTTAAAAATAAAAGGGAGCCATTCAGGAAATGGAGAGTAAAACCTCTCCCTATTGTCTAATGGGTGTACAATTTTGGTGATTTGAGCCTAACTTGAACCCTCCTCCTGACCCAAAGCTGGTCGTTTCCAGCCACACCGTGAGGTGATGGGGCCAGCACAGACTTGTGAATTGATCGCATCTCATCAACTCAGGATAGACTACATTTGACTAATTCTGCTCCTTCCATCTGTTGCTTCCTTGTCCTGTCCTTGTTTCATGTGCCACCTGCTGTAGCTTCCATTACATTTGTTAATCTCCCATTGTCTGCTCGTCCTAATATGCAAAAACCATCTGCTACGGTAGCTCTGGCCCTTTCAACTGTGGTATGGTTCAATCTTGGTCATTGTATTGGTGGTATTGCTTTTTGAATTCTAATGTTTTTTTCTTGAACAGCCAGCTTTTAGTGTGTGTAAATAGTCAGGCTTTTTGTGAAGAGAGCTATTAGTGGCATTATGCAATATTGAGATGGTGCTCTCCTGAGGCAGTAATTTCAGATGGGAAATAGGCTGGGCTGACGCTGGCTTTGCAGCCTGGAGCTTTTAACTTTCTACGTTTAATTTCTTGCCAGGTATGGGTCGTGAAGTTGAGAATCTTATTCAGGAAAACACACAGCTGCTGGAGACCAAGTAAGTCTAGGTTGAATGTTACTGCTTGCTGCTTCAGGTGAACTTGTCTAATGCAGCTGTCTGCAGGGCAGCAATTGCTCAGCTTTCAAAAGGGCTGTCCGCTCTGCAGGTGTATCTGACTTCAAGAGAATTGATCTTTTTGAAGTATTTGGCAATTTTTCAATTCCTAAGCTATGGTGGGTAATTTTCCAAGAACACAGATACATTGCTGTGTCCTTGACTTGTATATTTGCAAAAGATTGATGCACACTTAAAAGTCAGGCACTCTTGACAGTTCAACCGCTTTATTCAATGAGTAGCTGAGCCGTGCAGGCCAGGAGGTCGAGGTCCATCCCTGGCTTGTGCTGAGTTAGCTAATCGCCTCTACGTTGCTATTAGAGGTGCTACAGTTGGTCTCTGCACTCGCTATCAAAAATTCAAACATCAATAATGAGCATTTTGGCAAGGTACCAATGGGCAACTGACAGCTATGGGTCTGTACCTCAATAACAAAATCAGGAAGGGGCTGGGGCAAGTGGGGTTGGGGGAAAGCAAGAAGGATCAAGTCTTTGGCAAAAGCAACCAAGGGCTTAAGACCATGAGTAATGCTTTCAGACCATAGCCTTGGTCACCTTCCCCAAAGAACATAAGAAATAGGAGCAAGAATAGGCCACTTAGCCCCTCGAGCCTGCTCCGCCATTCAATAAGATCATGGCTGATCTTGGGCTCAAAGCCATTTCCCAGCCCGCTCCCCATAACCCTTCACTACCTTATCTTGCAAAAATTTGTCTATCTCCACTTTAAATGTATTTAATGACCCAGCCTCCACCGCTCTCTGGGGCAGAGAATTCCACAAATTTACGACCCTCTGAGAGAAGAAGTTCCTCCTCATCTCAGTTCTAAAAGAAACAGCTTGTTATTTTTAAAAGAAAACTAAACAGATCCCAAGATCCACAGGTTATTATCTTAACTTAGCAGCCAATTGTTAGTCCGTTCTCATTGCATCCAGAAATGGTCCAGGCAACAACAACAACTTGTATTTATATAGCGCCTTTAACGTAGTAAAACGTCCCACGGCGCTGCACAGGAGTATTTTAAGACACAAAATTTGACACTGAGCCACATAAGGATAAATTAGGGCAGGTGACCAAAAGCTTGGTCAAAGAGGTGGGTTTTAAGGAGCGTCTTCAAGGAGGAAGGAGAGGTTTAGGCAGGGAATTCCAGAGCTTAGATGAATCATGAGTGCAACCAGGTAAGTTGGTACACGTCCGTGGGAATGTCGCAGCCATCATGTACCTGTGCAGGTGACCCCCTTTCTGTTACAGTAGACATGTAGGTCTATTGGGTACATTCAATAGAACCAAATACATTGGGATGTCAGCAGTGGGGTGGAAAAGTCTCTTTGCTCTGCTGCTATATGAATGTTGGGAGACAGATGTTTCATGACTTTAGACCTGACTGAGTGCTGATTATGCACCGTTAGTCTTAACAAAGAGGGGAGGTCCAGCAATTGCTGCTCGTATAACTCTGATCCCCTGACTGGCACGGCAAGAAATAATTCATGTGACCCTAATGCTCCCAATCCTCTTAAATCCTCACTCAAGTCACAAAATATTTTATCGTTAAATGTCAAGGTCCTAACACACTGTTTTAGGTTGGTAAAAACAATAAAGCAATAGCTGTAATCACTGAAGAATGTCTTTTTTGCATAATCTGAGTATGCTTGTGTCAGCTATCAGCCATTGCAAAATTGTCAAGTGTGAGAAAGGCAGCTCCTTGTGCTGCACCACCATCCTTTACTCTGGAATGGGGCGAGTAAACCGCGACGTGTAAACCAAAACCCACTTAGTATAGAATGGCATTCTGTGGCGAGGTTGCAATGCAAATTCCATCAGCATATTGAGAAAAAATACAGCGCGCCTTTAACCGGGCACGATGCGCTCTGTATTAACACTTGCAATATGTAATTTAACCCAAAGTCATGACCTTTTGGCATATTACATAGAAACATAGAAACACTGAAGATAGGAGCAGGAGCAGGCCATTCGGCCCCTCGAGCCTGCTCCGTCATTTAATGAGATCATGGCTGATCATCCAAATTCAGTACCCTGTCCCTGCTTTCTCCCCATATCCCTTGATCCCCTTAGCCTTAAGAAATATATCTAACTCCTTCTTGAATATATTTAATGAATTGGACTCAACTGTCTTCTGTGGTAGAGAATTCCACAGGTTCACCACTCTCTGGGTGAAGAAATTCCTCCTCATCTCAGTCCTAAATGGTTTACCCCTTATCCTTAGACTGTGACCCCTGGTTCTGGACTCCCCCACCATCGGGAACATCCTTCCTGCATCTAGTCTGTCTAGACCTGTTAGAATTTTATAAGTTTCAATGAGATCCCCTCTCATTCTTCTAAACTCCAGCAAATACTATTATAATATTATGAATGAAATAGATGTAATTCAGTAAGAATTAAAAATCTAACTTAATAGACGGAAGCAAAGTTCAGCAATAGTCTCACTATGACTGGAATTTATTGCTCTTTATGTCTCAGCTCTCCCAGCTGGCCACGGAAAGGGTTGAGTGCGTATGTTTGTGATGCTTTGAAGTGTAACAATTCTATGAAAAGGAGAAAGAAAATATATAAAACAGTGTTTTACAAAGTCATAATATTCATTGATGTTGGTGAACAGATACAGTATTCTCGAGATACTGTGCTTACAGTGCAGCAATCTCATGAGCCCCCTGGGATCCCCTCAGTCCCCAGTTTGAAAGTCTATTATATAAAGAGACTCGTGCTGCTGTGTTAAACGGTGTAAGTGTAATTTCCTGACAGAATCCTGGGAGCGCTGTAAATGTAGATTAATTCTATCTGCTTTGGGAAGGAGACTATTTTAATAAAACTCCCGTGTATCTGTACAGGGCTTTTATTAAAATATTTATAGCGTGATATGACATAAAGGGAACCTGAATCAGGTCAGAAATTAAATTGAATCCACCGCATAGAATTGGAGCTTGAGGAAATCCATGGTAATGAAAAGGGGCGATGCTCGGTGGGCCCACTGTTTGTTCTTTCCTTCTCGGGCATTGACCATATCCATTCGTGGAACATGGTGCGTGGAGACCTGGGGCGGGTGGGGTGGGGATGTTGGTGGGGAGGGAAATAAAAATTAAAGCTGGCTGTTGGGAGGTGTCTGACATCTCGCCGCTCTCCTCTTCCTGATTCCCATTTGTTGCCTTTCTTGTGAGTGTACATGACATTGGGATCTTTCCAAGTGGGGAATTGTGGCTGTGCCTCCACTGTAATCTGGTGCGTTTTACGTATAATACATTTGGGTTTATTTTCCTGGGGGTGGGGAGTGGCGCAGTGCTTCCTCGCTCCCAGCTAGTAATACCTCAGATCAATACTTGTGATTCTTCCTCTTTATCCTTCATATCAATAACTGTCTCTATCAACAATTTGTTTTTTAACTTTAACCTGAGAAGTCACCCTTTATCGTTACGTGTTGCTTCTTCTCTTTAGAAATGCTCTGAACGTGGTGAAGAATGACTTGATAGCGCAGGTCGATGAGCTGACGTGTGAAAAGGATGTGCTGCAGGGAGAGTTGGAGTCAGTCAGACAAGCCAAGCTGAAGCTGGAGGAGAAGAATCGAGACTTGGAGGAAGAGCTGAGGAAGTGAGAACTGACATTGTTTCCACTGCCCCCATTACTTTAGTACTGAAGACCACAGTTGTGCTGATGCTCGTTTATTTCAGTGTGCCAGTACTTCATAAATCACTCGCAGAGTGCAAATGGTTATTACTGGGCCACACACTGCACATTTTCCCAGTCATTTTAACAACCTCAGAAAAATGTCCTTGAGCATTGTTTTATTATTTGTCTGATGCACTTACATTTCACATGGCGCTAGAGGAGCCAGTATACGAGTGACTTTCTGATCCATTTATTTATAATTGCTATATGTTCTTTCAGGGTTCGCCTGGAGGCTGAAGAAGCGAAGAGCAGAGCTAAGGAGGATTCTGATGAGGTATAGAGTGTTGCCTCTCTCTTTATCACTCCCAAGATTTTGTGTGTTTTTTCCATTTTCAGCTTTCCTTTCCCTGTTGTGCGAACTAGTTTCGAGCCAACAGGCAGGCAGCTTGCTGCCGGTTCTCCATCGATGCCTTTCACCAAACTGAGGTCTGGCTCTGGTTGTCCTGTCTTAAAATAGCCTTTTCCCATTCCCTTGAGAGAGCCATTGAACGGAATTCTTTGCACATCAGTTCGATAAATGTTATACTTTGCATGTACACCAGAGGGGGCAGTGCGTTCGCAAAATTGGGAGCTGGCACAGGGGATCTGGGATCCTCGATCGATGGGCAAGTTTGTACGGTATTCTGTGCCATTCTTGTGGGTACAAATACATTTGTGTCTGTGTGAAAAGCAATTTGCCATGTTTGACTTTTTCCAGAGTGATGTTCCTACTGCTCAGAGAAAGCGCTTTACTCGTGTGGAGATGGCCCGAGTTCTCATGGAGCGTAACCAGTATAAAGAGCGGTTGATGGAGCTGCAGGAAGCTGTGCGATGGACAGAGATGATCCGGTATGAGCTCCTACCTGACTTAAAATGGCACCTCCAACTTTTTTTTTTTTTGTTTCTTCCTAACTTGCTTCGGCCAGAATTTGAATGCTGTCTGTTTACATATCTTCTGTGTCTAGTGCCTCAAGAGAAAACCCATCCATTCAGGAGAAAAAGAAATCTACCATCTGGCAGTTGTAAGTAACCACTCCGCAGTCTAATTGTACTGGTCATACAGATGCCAGCTGGTGTTTGAGATGAGCTGTCCAGCCTGACCTAGAGAGGGAAGAGATGCAAACTGGAGAGTTTAAATCTATAATAGTGTTGAGTGGGAAATGGACAAACACTCCCAACTTGTATCCTGTTGTGTGCATGTTTTGTCTACTGAAGTTTGCTCATGTGCACAATCTGTGTTCAGTTGGAGCACAGGGTGATCCCAAGTTTGTGTGGATGGGCAAATGCCGCTGATGACATTTCTCCCCATGCCCACGTTTTCTAATAATGTGGGGATTATGTGCACGCACACAAAATCAGAACTCTGTCGTGTAACCCCGCAAGGCAGGCTGGGTCTGCTTATTTTTTTTAAACAAAAAGCTTCAGCACAAGGTTCCTGTGCACTTCTCTTAAAAAGGGACTCCATATTTCTTGCACATATCATATTAATGGCTGTAATTGCAAATCGATTTTACATTCAAATCTGCACATTAATGGGACCTGCTACAGCGGTCAGAGTTTGATTTTTGCATGGGCAAGCGTGGCATTGGAGAGGTAGCTGTTCGCTCACATTTGGTCTACATCGGTCTCCTAATGCACCATTGCAGCCACTTGGCAGGTGCAGGGGGAGACCTTGTCTTGTTTCAGAACTCTCTGTGGTACATATCCCACTGGATAGAGTGAGAGTGACCTTATCAGAGCAACGTCCACCCTCCACGGTGACCGAGATGTAGCTAGGCTGTCAATGCTCTGAGATTACAATCAGGTCAGCACACCAGAGTCGCTAGACAGGAACGCAAGACTTTGCGCAGTTGTGCCTCGCCATTCTGCATCAATCCAAAAAGTACAACATCAGCATCAGAGGTGAAGCTTCACTCCCTGCTTCTCCATCCCGTGGAGAACTCTCCCAGATAATGCTGTCATGTGGAACTTTGTCTCTGCTGTTTAAATCCAGGGTTAACCAAGGTCACGGGAACTAGGGCTGCATGGATCTGTGACTTGCCTCTTGGTCCCCAGTCTTGCTCTCCTTCCAATAAACCACCAGGGTCAAATTAACAAGTAAATTATTGCAACATTTGCCCTTAGCTGGCCCCCTTAATGGTGTCTAATAACCAATCAACTGTGTGGGGGGAAATTGATTTATTTGTTCCCAGCTCAACAGCAACTGGATATTATCTCCTCGGATGAAATGGTTTATAATACATCATAAAAATTGGTGCAGTTAAGGGATGCCCATTGGCCAGTTGAACTGGTCCTTCCATAGAAACCCATAGCCCCTCCCCTCCCGCATTACAATGTCTAACATCCTCCTGAATGACTTAAGGATTATTTTTTTGTCACCACTGCCCTATCAAGTGTTTGGTCCTTCAACTGGCATCTCTGCTGTGTTATTTTTTGATGCAATCGCTCTGTCAGAAATACTGAATGTAACTTATCCATTTAATTGTTAATGACTTATTTTCATTTTTTTTCCATGTTCCCTGTTGGTATTCACCTTCAGACTGTGGGTATTTTTTTTTTGTTCTGATTGTTGCTTTGGTTTCTCCTTTGACTCTAACTGTACCTGCTTTGAGCAACTGGGTGTTTCTGATATGTTTGGGTTGTGTCAGAGCACCTCTAACCCATGGGACAGCTGAGGCTGGGTTTGCCTGGGGTGTGCTAATTGGTTCATGGTAATAGTACAGACTGTGTTTTTTTTTAAATTCAAGTTGTATTCTGTTTTTCAAACTTATTCAGCTCGTTTTTCAAAAGCATGTTTTTTTCCAATGTGAATGTGTGCGTAAGAACCAGGTGCGTGTAGGAGTGGCTTTCAGAGGCTGTGCTGTCAATCACTGGAACATTGGGCCACATTTTATATTTGTTGCCATAGAAGGGCTTAGTTTTTTTTACAGCAGTAATTCATGAAAATTCTGCAATGGATTTTCCATCTGTGTATAGATCTTGTATGTTATTTTATAAATCTACGGAATGGGGAAGATCAGTAAAAGGTTCAAAGTGGCTGCTCAAGTTTAACAACTTCAGCCGTTGCAATTGTGTTTTTGTAGTGGCTGCAGCAAATCCAAAGTTTAGGTAGAATTAAAGGGTTGATCTGTTGAAATCCCACCGCGCAGTGAGAGAATCTGAATTCAGTTCAGTAAAACCCGGAAATAAAAAGCTGGTATCAGTAAAAGTGACCATGAAGCTGTCGGATTGTCGTAAAAACCCAGCTGGTTCACGAATGTCCTTTAGGGAAGGAAACCTGCCATCCTTACCCAGTCTGGTTTATATGTGACACCAGTCCCACAGCAACGTGGGTGACTCTTAACCTCCCTCTGAAGTGGCCCAGCGAGACACTCAGTTTGTATCAAACCGCGACCAGCGGTTCAACAAGACGGCCCACCACCTTCTCGCGGCAATTAGGGATGGGCAATAAATGCCAGCCTGGTCAGCGACGCCCACATCCCGAGCATTGAGTTTTTAACAAAAACCTAGGGAGAAAGGAGCTCCTGGCAGGGGAAAGAGGAGGGGATGACAGTGAGGGTGATAGATCGACAAGGTGAAAAGAGGGCAGTGTGCAAGGAGAGGGAGCCCAGAGAGTGGGCCTAGCGACAGGGAGTTGGTGGCCTTACCCGGTCTGGTCTGTATGTGACTCCAGTCCCACACCAATGTGGTTGACTCTTAACTGCCCCCTGAAGTGGCTCAACAACCACTAGTGGTTCAAGAAGGCGTCCCACCATTACCTTCTCCGGGCAACTAGGGATGGGCAATAAATGCCGGTCTTGCTAGCGATGCACACACACTGAGAATGAATTTTAGAACAAATTCATTCAAAATGCTATCAGTTGCCACTGCAGTGGGTATATGTTAAATGTATTTGAGTTAGCGAGGATGTCTGAAGTGAATGAACCTCTATTTTACTGACTTGCAAGTCAGCTATCCCTGGCAGCTTCAGCTCGAGCCTACTTCCCAAGCTGCATTAAATGGAGTTGCAGCTGTGTTGCTCCTGTGCACCACCTAGTGGTCAGCTCGATAGAATTAGCAGTGAAGCCCTGGTCTTGGAGAGAAAATAACCTGGACCCAATGAACCCCAGTCCAAAAAACAAAGTGCCTTCCTTAATTTTTTGTGTATTCCACATATACATAATCTTCCCACTTTGAAAATGAGTCCTTTAAAGATCAGGGTAGGTATTTGCTAACCCAACCTACTATACTTTCTCTACATAGAATCATGGAATAGTACAGCACAGAAGGAGGCCATTCGGCCCATCGAGTCTGCACCAGCTCTTAGTCCCACTCCCCCTTGCTCTTTCCCCATATCCCTGCAATTTTTTTCCCCTTCAAGTATTTATCCAATTCCCTTTTGAAGGCTCCTATTGAATCTGTATCCACCACCCTATCAGGCAGTGCATTCCAAATCCTAACCACTCGTTGCGTAAAAAGGTTTTTTCCTCATGTTACCTCTGGTTCTTTTGCCAATCATGAGGTCAGACTTGATGGTGAACCTTTGCCCCAGGTTTTCTGATTCTTCCCCTGGCAGCCTGTGAGTTTCCCTACCTTCACTTTACTGGGTGGAAAATTTCAGGCTGGCCAGCCAAGCAGTGAAGAACCCAGCCACTTTGTCCTCGCAGCTACACGACATGGTGCCTGGGATGTACCTCAGAGTGGACAGGATTGCATAGAGCAATATATTGATCTCGAAGGTTGAGGGATGATCTAATTGAGATCTTTATATTGATAAAGGGATTCGATAGGGTAGATACAGAGAAACTGTTTCATCTTGTGGGGGATTCCAGAACATGGGAGTGTAATCTTAAAATTAGAGCTAGGCCGTTCAGCAGTAACATCCAGAAGCAATGTTTCAAGGTTATTAAGGGATATGGAGCCAAGGCGGGTAAATGGAGTTAAGATACAGATCCGCCATGATCTCATTGAATGGCGGAACAGGCTCGAGGGGTTGAATGGCCTACTCTTGTTCCTATGTTCACAAAATCTGGAAAACTCTCCCTCAAAAGGCTGTGGATACTGGGGGTCAGTTGAAATTTTTAAGACCGAGATCGATAGATTTTTGTTGGGTATGGGTAGTAAGGGATATGGAACAATGGCAGGTAAATGGAGTAGTGGTATAGATCAGCCATAATCTAATGTAATGGTGGAACAGGCTACTCCTGTTCCTGTTAGACCCACTCACATTCAAAATAATGGTGGAACAGGCTACTCCTGTTCCTGTTAGACCCACTCACATTCAAAATAATGGTGGAACAGGCTACTCCTGCTCCTGTTAGACCCACTCACATTCAAAATAATGGTGGAACAGGCTACTCCTGCTCCTGTTAGACCCACTCACATTCAAAATAATGGTGGAACAGGCGACTCCTGTTCCTGTTAGACCCACTCACATTCAAAATAATGGTGGAACAGGCTACTCCTGTTCCTGTTAGACCCACTCACATTCAAAATAATGGTGGAACAGGCTACTCCTGTTCCTGTTAGACCCACTCACATTCAAAATAATGGTGGAACAGGCTACTCCTGTTCCTGTTAGACCCACTCACATTCAAAATAATGGTGGAACAGGCTACTCCTGTTCCTGTTAGACCCACTCACATTCAAAATAATGGTGGAACAGGCTACTCCTGTTCCTGTTAGACCCACTCACATTCAAAATAATGGTGGAACAGGCTACTCCTGTTCCTGTTAGACCCACTCACATTCAAAATAATGGTGGAACAGGCTACTCCTGTTCCTGTTAGACCCACTCACATTCAAAATAATGGTGGAACAGGCTACTCCTGTTCCTGTTAGACCCACTCACATTCAAAATAATGGTGGAACAGGCTACTCCTGTTCCTGTTAGACCCACTCACATTCAAAATAATGGTGGAACAGGCTACTCCTGTTCCTGTTAGACCCACTCACATTCAAAATAATGGTGGAACAGGCTACTCCTGTTCCTGTTAGACCCACTCACATTCAAAATAATGGTGGAACAGGCTACTCCTGTTCCTGTTAGACCCACTCACATTCAAAATAATGGTGGAACAGGCTACTCCTGTTCCTGTTAGACCCACTCACATTCAAAATAATGGTGGAACAGGCTACTCCTGTTCCTGTTAGACCCACTCACATTCAAAATAATGGCAGTACTTCCCCAATTTCCGTTTGTTATTTTTGAGTTACTTCACAGAGCTCCCACAGTGGTTCAGCTGCTTGAGGCAGTGAGTAGTTGCACCCACCAGACCAGGAAGATCCTAGATTCTATTCGTGGTCCATGCTGTGTTAGTTGATCTCGGCAGGGTTGGTAGTCGGATCCTACAATTGGCCTCAGTGTCCCTGGATTAGGGAGGGGAAGATCCAACCGATGATCTCCTGATGGAGCCTCCAGCGCTCTCCTGCTGGGCAATTTGTTTGAGTGTAAGACAGGGTTGGGCCTGGCTGTGACACCATTCCTCCCTCCCCAGCAGTCAAATAGGCTGCTGGCAGTCATTCGTACATGGAGCAAGGACAATTGGGTGAGGTACCAGATGCACCCGATACCTGTGGGAGCATACCCCAGGATTACCTGTGGGAGCATACCCCAGGATTACCTGTGGAAGCGTACCCCAGCAAGGAGACACTGCTGTCAGAGGAGGGGACAGAGGGGTGGAAGAATATTTTGGACGTTTGATTGTCAGTCCTGAAGTTGAAATTCTGCATTCGCAAGTGAAAGCATCTTGCCCCTTAAATACCCGATTCTGAAATGCAGACTTGGCTGTAATGCAGTACAAAACAATACTTCAGGGGTGGGAGGGAGGGAGGGAGGGAGTGCCTTGTGCATATGCAATTTGAAAATATAAAATTAGGCCAAATGAATCCACAGAATGTTGGTTTTATCTGCATGTGAATGAAAAAATGCATAAAACCAAGGCAGCCTGGATTCAGAGGTCCTTGAGCACAGTATGGGATGTGCTTTTCGGGAGTGGTCTTATCAGCATGTACTGAATTTACAAAATATTTGTGTCTGTTCCTCCCTTGAATTGATTCTTTTTCTTTAATTCATCCTCCAGTTTTAGCCGTTTGTTCAGTCCATCTATTAATACAACCAAGAAACCCGTCCCACCAGTCAACGTTAAATACAATGCACCAACCTCACACATCACTCCTGGAGTGGTTAAGAAGAGAAGTGGCGCAATATCTCAGTTGCCCAATGACAAGTCGAAGGCTTTTGATTTCCTTAATGAAGAGTAAGTGTTGCCATATTTCTAAGATTTATTGCTTTGCGCCCAGTTTCCACCCTTGCTCTCCTGAAGGTGCCGACTCGTGCTGTGATGGGCTTCCATGAGCACTGGTTTCTGGCCCAAGTGGCCATTCTCTGTCTGTGAGCCGAGGTGGAGAGTGTCGGCATCAATTCGACTAGGGACAGCATTGTAGAGGAGCCTGAGCCTGCCATCACTCAATGTCCTTACACATGCACTTTCCAGCAAATGGTCACTGGACAGTGATTCGGAGAGGGGACCCCTTGATAACTCTTTCCTCCCCTCGCCCATTTCCTAGTATGGGGGTCACTTGCAGCAGTCCGGTGCTGCCTAATTTGGGATCAGCAAATTTAATGCAGTTCAGGGATCAAACCTGTGAATTTCTGTTTTGTATGGCTCCATTGTACACTATCTTTTTAATTTTAAGAAGTTGTGAAACATAAGTGAAAGGCCCAAGACCCATTGTGCAGCACACCACCAATATTGAAAAGAGTAATAGAGAAGATGATGTAAATCAAGAAGGAGAGATTAGGTGACACCGTGTGTGGGTTTTAAGTGCCTGCAGATTGTAGGAAGAAATCAATGAGGGAGATGAGGAGTTCCATAGTCTCGAGGTCCTGGGAAGAATGAGTTGCAATAGGTGGTGATGCGATGGGTCTTCATTTTAATACATTGAGGATGTAAGGAAAGGAAGAGCTTGTAGGACAGTGTATTTGGGACTTCAAAAGGAACAAGAGAGGGAAGTTCAGATGAGCATTGACTATATTATCAATAAAGTGAAGAGAAGCAAGAAAGCAGCGTTGAGAGAAGATGGAGCTAGAGGTGAGAGATGAACCTCCTATCCGCTGAGCAGGTTTCTCTTGTATCCTGTTCAGGAGTGCAAGAGAGGATCTTGAAGAGTCTGTTCGGATATGGAAACAGAATTCAAGTCTTGAATAGACGGGCTTTATAGAGAGTTTCGAGTTGTTGATGGAAGAAAGGGGAAATCAAGTTTTTTGGAGTCCGCTTTAGCAACAGAAGAGTTCCATTTGAGGTCGGGGAGATGATGAAGGCAAAGATATTGATTGGCCCCACCCTTAGTCTTCATTCACCTAAGTGGTGCTCGCTGTTGGTTAGACCTGCAAGAGGCACGAAGATACTGCCTTTGAAGAATTACAAGAAACAAGATTTTCATTGTCCTATTGAAGGGTATAGAAATCATTAAGATTAGTGATTCAGCCACTGCACTGATAGGAATAGAGGCTGAGAGCACTGTGTGATCTGAAGGAAGTTGGTTGCAGAGCGGAATCAGCAAAGGAGAAGCTGGTGTTGGTTTGTGATTTGAGAAACTTATTGATATAAAGAAGGAACAGAGTGGGAGCAAGGACTGAGCTCTAAGAAACTGCCAGATAATGGACAAATGAACTGAGCATGAATCAATAACTATAGCACATATAAGATGTTAGTAAGTATAGGAATAGGAGGATAGAGCAGATGAATGCGTGGCTAAAGAGTTGGTGCAGGAGGGAGGGCTTTAGTTTCCTGGATCACTGGGTCTGTTTCTGGGGAAGGTGGGACCTGTACAAGTCGGACGGGTTGCACCGGAACAGGACCAACATCCTTGCAGGGAGGTTTTGCTAGTACTGTTGGGGGTTTAAACTAACTTGGCAGGGGGATGGGATATGGAGTGGAGCGATAGTAGGGGGTGATGCACAGCCAAATATAGAGGAAAAAACAAGTCAGTCTGGAAGGCAGAGCAAATTTGTAACAGCACAAGGGAGTATGGCAAGGCTGGATGGCATTTATTTTAATGCAAGGAGTCTTGCGAGTAAGGCAGATGAATTGAAGGTGTTGATGAACACATGGGAGTATGATATTGTTGCTATCACAGAGACATGGTTAAGGGAGGGGCAGGACTGGCAGCTCAATATTCCAGGGTATAGAATCTTCAGGCGAGACAGAGGGGGGTGTAAAAGAGGAGGGGGTGTCGCAATATTAATCAAGGAGTCAATTACTGCAGTAAGGAGGGATGATATCTTAGCAGGTTCCTCTAATGAGGCCATATGGGTAGAACTTAAAAACAAAAAGGGGGCAAGCACTTTGCTGGGAGTGTACTATAGGCCCCCAAACAGTCAGGGAGAGATAGAGGAACAGATATGTAGGCAAATCTCAGAGAAGTGTAGAAATAATAGGGTAATAATAGTAGGGGATTGTAACTTCCCCAATATTAACTGGGATAGTCAGAGTGTGAAAGGCTTAGAGGGTGCGGAATTCTTAAAGTGCATCCAGGAGAGCTTTTTGAGCCAGCATGTAGAAAGTCCTACAAGAGAGGGGGCGGTACTGGACCTAATTCTAGGGAATGTAGCCGGGCAAGTGGTAGAAGTGTCAGTAGGAGAGCATTTTGGTGACAGTGACCATAATTCGGTGAGATTTAAGGTAGTCATGGAAAAGGACAAAGATGGACCGGAAATAATGGTTCTAAATTGGGGGAGGCCGATTTTAATCTGATAAGGCAGGATCTGGCCAAAGTGGACTGGGATCAGCTACTTGTAGGAAAATCCACATCAGAGCAGTGGGAGTCATTCAGAAAGGAAATAGAGAGAGTACAGTGCCAACATCTTCCCGTAAAGGTCAAGGGTGGGACCAACAAGTCCAGGGAACCCTGGATGTCAAGGGATATACAAGAATGGATTAGGGAAAAAAAGGGAGGCTTTTGGCAAATACAAAGGACTAAAAACAGTGGAAGCCCTAGAGGAGTATAGAAAGTGCAGGAGGGTACTTAAAAAAGAAATTAGGAGAGCGAAGAGGGGGCATGAAAAAACACTGGCGGGCAAAATAAAGGAAAATCCCAAGGTGTTTTATAAGTATATTAAGGGGAAGAGGATAACCAGGGAAAGAGTAGGGCCCATTAGGGACCAAATTGGCAATCTGTGTAGAGCCGGAAGATGTACAGGTGAGGTTTTAAATGAATATTTTGCATCTGTGTTCACTATGGAGAAGGACGATGTAGGCATAGAAATCAGGCAGGGGGATTGTGATATACTTGAACAAATTAGCATTGAGAGGGAGGAGGTACGAGCGGTTTTAGCGGGCTTAAAGGTGGATAAATCCCCAGGCCCAGATGAGATGTATCCCAGGCTGCTGTGTGAGGCAAGGGAGGAGATTGCAGGGGCTCTGACACAAATTTTCAGAACCTCTCTGGCCACAGGGGAGGTGCCAGAGGACTGGAGGACAGCTAACGTAGTACCATTATTCAAGAAGGATAGTAGGGATAAACCAGGGAATTACAGGCCAGTGAGCCTAACATCAGTGGTAGGGAAATTATTGGAAAAAATTCTGAGGGACAGAATTAGTCTCCACTTGGAGAGGCAAGGATTAATCAAGGATAGTCAGCATGGCTTTGTCAGGGGGAGATCATGTCTAACCAGTTTGATTGAATTTTTCGAGGGGGTGACTAGGTGTGTGGATGAGGGCAGTGCAGTTGATGTAGTCGACATGGACTTCAGGAAGGCTTTTGACAAAGTCCCGCATGGGAGACTGGTCACGAAAGTAAGAGCCCATGGGATCCAGGGCAATTTGGCACATTGGATCCAAAATTGGCTTAGTGGCAGGAGGCAGAGGGTGATGGTCGAATGTTGTTTTTGTGACTGGAAGCCTGTGTCCAGTGGTGTACCGCAGGGATCGGTGCTGGGTCCCTTGCTGTTTTTAGTGTACATTAATGATTTAGATATGAATGTAGGAGGTATGATCAGTCAGTTCGCAGATGACACAAAAATTGGTGACGTGGTAAATAGCGAGGAGGGAAGCCTCAGGCGACAGGACGATATAGACGGGTTGGTCAGATGGGCAGAACAGTGGCAAATGGAATTTAACCCTGAAAAGTGTGAGGTGATGCATTTTGGGAGGACTAACAAGGCAAGGGAATACACAATGAATGGTAGGACCCTAGGAAGGACAGAGGATCAGAGGGGCCTTGGTGTGCATGTACATAGATCCCTGAAGGCAGCAGAACAGGTAGATAAGGTGGTTAAGAAGGCATATGGGATTCTTGCCTTCATTAGCCGAGGCATAGAATATAAGAGCAGGGAGGTTATGATGGAGCTGTACAAAACGCTAGTTAGGCCACAGCTGGAATACTGTGTGCAGTTCTGGTCGCCACACTATAGGAAGGATGTGATTGCATTGGAGAGGGTGCAGAGGAGATTCCCCAGGATGTTACCTGGGCTGGAGCGTTTCAGCCATGAAGAGAGACTGGACAGGCTGGGGTTGTTTTCCTTAGAGCAGAGAAGGCTGAGGGGGGACCTGATTGAGGTGTACAAAATTATGAGGGGCATAGATAGGGTAGATAGAAAGGAACTTTTCCCCTTAGTTGAGGGGTCAATAACCGGGGGGCATAGTTTCAAGCTAAGGGGCAGGAGGTTTAGAGGGGATTTGAGGAAAAACTTTTTCACCCAGAGGGTGTTTGGAATCTGGAACTCACTGCCTGAAAGGGTGGTAGAGGCAGGAACCCTCAACATTCAAGAAGCATTTAGATGAGCACTTGAAACGCCATAACATACAAGGCTACGGACCAAGTGCTGGAAAATGGGATTAGAATAGATCGGGCTTGATGGCCGGCGCGGACACGATGGGCCGAAGGGCCTCTTTCTGTGCTGTATAACTCTATGACTCTAAGATGATTTGACAGCCTTGACGTAGCTTTAGTGGGAGTCCATATGATGGTTGTCTGGTGTCTCATCCTGTCAGACTTTGGAGATGACCATGGCAATGGTGGAGGATTTACCAAAATATTCAGAAGTAGTCTTCCAGTGGTGGGCAGCATAAGTAACAAGATCACCAGTGCAATGGCTGTGCTGTAAACCGTACAGCTGGTCATGGATTAGGGCAGAACTTTCAAGGCAATGGATAATTTGAGAATTAACAGCAGCTTCTGTAACTAGGAAGGCCAAATAGGTGGCAGGGTCAGAGGAACTGGGAGTGGGGCACATTGAAGAGCTGGTGTAAGACAGGGCCAAGTTTGGAGGCACATATGTTGCGGGTGATGGGAGGGATACCATCAGGACCAGACAACACCGCGATCAGATACTGAATGCACTGCCACAGAGGTACATGGTTTTTCTTGTAAATTTCCAACTTGCCTTTTTGGAAAAGGAAAGCACAGAGTGGCATCACTTGGGTTTGTACCAGTCTCCCACGCACAGTAAGCTGTTGATCTGTCAGAGTTGTTGAGCAGAGGCCAAATGCTTCTGTACAGAGGAGGGATCGGAAATTCTAAGTCCAACCCTTGCTCCTCTCCCAGTGGGCTGTTTGCCGAGTAGCAATGGAACCGATTATCTGCCCATCAGAAAAAAAGGGAGGGAAATTATAGATGCTGTTTAAAAGAATTTAAAAATATTAGCTGCTTCTTACACAAGGTTAAAGTGGTGAAGCAGCAGTTGCATTGTGTAACTTTATTATTTGTTAGTGGCAGTGAGAATACTTCAGCAACGCGCAGGGAGCAGAAGAGGGAGCAGTATCGTCAGGTCAAGGCACATGTCGAGAAAGACGATGGGCGAGTTCAGGCCTATGGTTGGAGTCTGCCTCCAAAATTCAAACAGGTAAAACTTGGCAGTCTTTTTTTTCTGAAAAATTATTTTCCCCACTATTCACACCTTCAATTACAGGAAAGTTATTGGTTACTGCTGCTTCTGCTGTGCTGCTTGCACTCCAGGCCAAATATATGTTTGGTCTGTGGGCTTGCAATCAGAAGAAACCTGCCAGCCGTTAATTGCGGTTGTCTGCAGGATATTGCAACCCAAGTCCTCCTTGTTTGGGCACCCAGTACAAGATCCACGTGCTGATAGCCGAACATCTAAATTGGACCCAGCTGTTCCAAATTTATGAATTGTTGACTTGTGATTGCGATCAGTGAACTGTATCCAGACGTGCAGGAATTTTATCAGCCAGCACAGGAGCTCAGCTCAATCGCTTGCTCCTTCAAATACACTGAACAGATATACACTTCTGCACAGTTTGGATTCAGCTGGCCTAACCTTCTAAGTGTTCCTACGTATGGTCCTCAATGTCAAGGCAGCAGACAGCCGTCTTGCTCCTATAAAGGTGGTGGTTGGGAATAAATGAAAGAAGCAGTCCAGACGGCTTTCCTCTTCCCTGTTAACTGATTTCAAAAATTCATCTCCGCATAAATGTCACACCTGTGTTAGCTCAGACTGGTTAAGAACCATGCATTGAAAGAAAGACTTGCATTTCTATAGCGCCTTTCACGACCACCGGACATCCCAAAGCGCTTTACAGCCAATGAAATACTTTTGAAGTGTAGTCACTGTTGTAATGTAGGAAACGCAGCAGCCAATTTGCGCACAGCAAGCTCCCTCAAACAGCAGTGTGATAAATGACCAGATAATCTGTTTCTGTGGTGCTGAGGGATAAATATTGGCCAGGACACCAGGGATAACTCTCCTGCTCTTCTAAATAGTGCCGTAGGATCTTTTATGTCCACCTGAGAGGGCAGACGGGGCCTTGGTTTAACGTCTCATCCGAAAGGCAGCACCTCCCACAGTGCAGCGCTCCCTCAGCACTGGAGTGTCAGCTTAGATTTTTGTGCTAAAGTCTCCAGAGTGGGAATTGAACCTACAACCTTCTAACTCAGGCGAGAGTGCTACCAACTGAGCCACTGGCTGACGCACTGAGGGACTCTGTTGTAATGTCAGGATTACGGCGACCTTCTACAGCCATTAGTCCCAGCACACAGGCTTCACTCCTCCAACTCTAGTCAATTGTATATCCTGCCCAGTCCTCCGTCCCTTCCCCCGCCAGCCCCCCCGCAAATCCTTGATGATGATGCCTTGAGCTGTCATGTGCCTATGCAGTAGAATTTTCTTTTCAAAAACCACATCTGTGACTGTTCTCTGTCACTTTCCCTAACTTCCTGCAGTGTCCACCACTCTCCCAAGTACTTTGGGATGTTTGTTGCATCAAATACACTATGTAAATACAAGTTGTTATGCTGAAGGGAATTTTAATTAAGTGAAGCCAAATATAATGTTCAATTCAAATTGTTGGACAAGTATGGGTCACTTACACTAAATAACTGCTTTCTTGTGTGTTTCATATTTGTTTTCCCAGTTCTACAGAGTTTAGGGCTTTTTATACGACCTCAAAGGTAGTAATCTCAGGATTGCTACCAGTGCCACGTGCTAGTCAGAGTAGAAATAGCAGGATATTTCAGATGAATGCATGGCTAGAGGAATGGTGCAAGGGGGAGGGATTCAAATTCCTGGGACATTGGAACTGGTTCTGGGGGAGGTGGGGCCAGTACAGACTGGACGGTTTGTACCTGGGCAGAACCGGGACCGATTTCCTCGGGGGAGTGTTTGCAAGTGCTGTTGGGGAGGGTTTAAACTAAAATGGCAGGGGGTTGGGAACCTGTGCAGAGAGACCGAGGAAAGGGAAACAAAAGACAGGAAGGAGAAAAGCAAAAGTGGAAGGCAGAGAAATCAAGGGTGTAAATCAAACAGGGCTACAGTAAATAATAATTCTAAAAGATCTAAGAGTTTTAAAAAAACAAGCCTGAAGGCTTTGTGTCTTAATGCGAGGAGCATTCGTAATAAGGTGGATGAATTAGCTGCACAAATAGATGTAAACGGATATGATATAATTGGGATTACGGAGACATGGCTCCAGGGTGACCAAGGCTGGGAATTCAACATCCAGGGGTATTCAATATTCAGGAAGGACAGGCAAAAAGGAAAAGGAGATGGGGTAGCATTGCTGGTTAAAGAGGAGATTAACACAAAATAGTAAGGAAGGATATTCGCTCTGATGATGTGGAATCTGTATGGGTAGAGCTGAGAAATACCAAGGGGCAGAAAACGTTAGTGGGAGTTGTATACAGACCCCCAAACAGTGATGCTGAGGTTGGGGATGGCATTAAATGGGAAATTAGAGACGCGTGCAATAAGGGCACAGCAGTTATCATGGGTGACTTTAATCTACATATAGATTGGGCTAACCAAATTAGTAACAATACTGTCGAGAAGGAATTCCTAGAGTGTATACGGGATGGTTTCCTGGACCAATATGTCAAGGAAGGTTGTGGGTTAAAGTCACACTCCAGAGACTTGGGCACAAAATCCAGGCTGACATTCCAGTGCAGTACTGAGGGAGTGCTGCACTGTCAGAGGTGCAGTCTTTCAGATGAGACATTAAACTGAGGGCTAGACTGCGCTCTCGTAAAAGTACCCATGCCACTACAATTGAACAAGAGCAGGGGAGTTCTCCCTAGTGTCCTGGCCAATATTTATCCCCCAATCAACATCATTAAAACACAAACAGATTATCTGGTCATTATCACATTGCTGTTTGTGGGAGCTTGTTGTGTGCGAATTGGCTGCCGCGTTTCCTACATTACAACAGTGTGACTGCACTTCAAAAGTCCTTCATTGGCTACACACCGAGTTATATGAAGTCATAGAGTCATAACGGCACAGAAGGAGGCCAGTCGGCCCATCGAGTCCGTGCCAGCTCTCTGTCGAGCAATCCAGTCAGTCCCATTCCCCCACTCTATCCCCGAAGCCCTGCAAGTTTATTTCCCTCAAGTGCCTATCCAGTCTCCCCTTGAAAACATTGAGTGTCTCCGCTTCCACCACTTCCGTCGGCAGCGAGTTCCAGGTCATCACCACTCGCTGCGTAAAAAAGTTTTTCCTCACATCCCTCCTGTATCTCTTGCCCAAAACCTTAAATCTGTGTCCCCTAGTCCTTGTACCATCAACTAGTGGGAACAGCCTTTCCCCGTCTAGCCTATCCAAACCCGTCATAATCTTGTACACCTCTATCAAATCACTCCTAAACTTCCTTTGCTCTAATGGAAACAAATCCAGCTTCTCCAAACTGTCTTGTAGCTAAGATCCCCCATCCCCAGAACCATTCTGGTAAATCTTCTCTGCACCCTCTCAAGGGCCTTCACATCCTTCCTAAAGTGTGGTGACCAGAACTGGACGCAATACTCCAGTTGTGGCCTAACCAGCGCTTTATAAAGGTTCAGCATAGCTTCTCTACTTTTGTACTCAATACCTCTGTTTATGAAGCCCAAGATCCCATATGCTTTGTTAACCACTCTCTCAATATGTCCTGCCACCTTCAGGGACCTATGCACATTAACTCCTAGGTCCCTCTGTCCCTGCACACTCTTTAAAACTGTGCCATTAAGTGTATATTGCCTCTCCCTGTTCCTTCTGCCAAAATGCATCACCTCACACTTCTCTGTATTAAATTCCATCTGCCACTTGTCTTCCCATTCTGCTAGCCTTTCTATGTCCTATTGCAGTCGATTGATATCATCACTGTTTGCCACACCCCCAAGTTTGGTGTCATCGACAAATTTAGAAATTCTACTCTGTATTCCAATATCCAGGTCATTTTGCAGCGGCCCCAGCACTGACCCTTGGGGAACACCACTGTCTACCATCCTCCAGTCTGAAAAACAGCCATTTACCACAACTCCCTGTTTTCTGTCCTTAAGCCAATTCCTTATCCAAGCTGCCACTGACCCACCTATTCCATGAGCCTCAATTTTGTTAACCAGCCTTCTATGTGGTACTTTGTCAAACGCCTTCCTAAAATCCACGAAGACAACATCCATTGCATTCCCTTCATCAATCCTCCTTGTTACTTCATCAAAAAATTCAATTAGATTAGTCACACATGATCTTCCTTTTACAATCCCGTGTTGGTTCTCCTTAATTAGCTTAAACCTCTCCAAATGCTCGTTAATATTTTCCTTGATTATTGTTTCTGAAACTTTACCCACCACTGATGTTAAACTGACTGGCCTGTAGTTACTAGGATTGTCCTTACATCCTTTCTTGAACAATGGTGTCACATTTGCCACTTTCCAATCCTCTGGCACCTCCCCCGAATCTAGGGAAGTTTGGAAAATTATGGCCAGCCCTTCCGCTATCTCCACCCCCAATTCCCTTAGCAACCTGGGATGCAAGCCATCTGGACCAGGCGACTTATCCACTCTAAGCATACCCAGCCTTTCTAGTACATCCTGTCTATCAATTTTCACCCCTTCCATTGCTTCTACCTTTTCCACTTCTACCGATATTTTGTCAACATCCACCTCCTTAGTAAACACCGATACAAAGTACTCATTGAGTATTCTAGCCTTGCCCTCCGCCTCTAAGCATATATCACCTTCTTTGTCCCGAATAGGCCCCACCCCGCCTCTTACTACCCGCTTACTGTTTACATGCTGGGAGAAGATTTTTGGGTTCCCTTTTATGTTAACCGCCATTCTACTCTCATTTTCTCTCTGCCAATCTTATTTTCATCTTCACATCCCCTCTCAACTTATTGGCCCAGAAATTGATCTCGCTCTGTTCCCGCGGGGGTAAGGAGCAGGCGCGATCTCTCACTCCGCGTTGGCTTTTTCAGATCCAGCTCGCACGAACTTGATGTTCCAGACATCAGCTGGGCAGTGCTTGCGTATCCCACCGGCGTAGTGAATTCGTGCGAGCTGTGGGATCACGTGACTCAGTTAGAGCCAATGTCAGCACACCATCTTCCATTCATAAGTTTCACATACGTGCTGTGAAAGCTATGAATCTTACACACCCCCAAAATAACAGCTAAACCTCAATTAAATTAAAAAAAAACCCATCACATTAATAAAATAAGTATAGTTAAATAAATTAACCATTTTAAATAAAAAATTAAATTTTTGAAAATTTTTAAAATCTTTTAAAAAGTTATAAAAATAAACTTACCTGTCTTTAAAGTCTCTAAAAAAGATATACCTGTTAAAAAAAATTCAAAATAATACTTAATTCACTACTTACCTTGTTAAAAGTGGGTCTTACTCCTCCTTTTTTCATTTCTAAAATCTTCCGTCCTTACCTGCGCGTCCAAAGCACTAAGTGCACAGCGTGCGCGCAGCCTGTAGCGCGCACGCGGTGCACCGAGGAACCGCCCCCTTTTCCAAAAACCAAGTGCCGGTTTTCAGCGCATGCGCAGTGCATGCAGAAAACCGGCAATTGGTGACAGAATACGCGAGAGTACACAGTGCGTACTCTCGCGTCGCGGGATTAATTTTTGGGCCATTGTATTTGGTCTGGTTCTCCCTTGAAGAATTCACCTGACATGCATCATTCACCCTCTTTTTTGTTTCATCATCTTTTCTATCCCCCTCGTCATCCAAGGAGCTCTTGCTTTGGTTCCCTTACCCATCCCTCTTGTTGGAATGTACCTAGCCTGTACTTGGAACATCTCCTCCTTAAAGATCACCCATTGTTCCGTTACAGTTTTTCCTGTCAAGTCTTTGGTTCCATTTTACCCTGGCTAGATCCTTTCGCATCCCATTGAAGTTCGCCCTATTCCAGTTTAGAAGTTCCAATCTAGATTGTTCCTTGCTCCTCTCCATTGCTAATCTAAATCTTATGATACGATGATCACTTGTACCCAAGTGTTCTGCCACAGACACTTGGTCAACCTGGCCCACCTCATTCCCCAGCACCAGATCCAGCAATGCCTCCTTCCTAGTTGGGCCAATAACATTTTCGTCAAGGAAATTCTCCTGAACACATTTCAGAAATTCCTCCCCCTCCTTTCCCTTTACCCTAGCATTATCCCAATCCCAAAGTCCCCCAATATCGCCACTCTATAGCTCTTGCATATCTCTGCGATTTCCCTGCAGATTTGCTCCTCTACCTCCCTCTCACTATTTGGAGGCCTATAGAATACCCCCAATAGCATGATCATACCCTTTTTGCTCCTCAACTCTAACCAAATGGATTCTGTCCTTGTCCCCTCAAGAACATCCTCCCTTTCCAACACTACAATGTCTTCCTTAATCAGTACTGCCATCCCACCTCCCTTTTTTCCTTCCCTATCTTTTCTGAACACCTTGTACCCTTGAATATTAACTGCTCAGTCCTCACCGTTTTTAAGCCACAACACCATATTGCCACACGGCTAATTGTGCTTTTAGCTCACCAACCTTATTCACCACACTTTGTGCATTTACGTACATGCATTCTAAACCCATTTTAGAATTTATCATAGTCTTTCTTACTCTGCTCCTGTCTAATATGGTACTACTACCGCCTCTAGTACTATCCAACACACTCACTCTTTTATGCACCATATTCCTCTTTTCTACTCCTATATGCTGGTGCCCATCCCCCTGCCAAGCTAGTTAAACCCTCCCCCAACAGCACAAGCAAACCTCCCCGCGAGAATATTGGTCCCGGCTTTGTTGAGGTGTAACCCATCCGGCTTGTACAGGTCCCACCTTCCCCAGAAACGGTCCCAATGCCTCCGGATTCTAAATCCCTCCCTCCTGCACCATCTCTCCAGCCACACATTCATCTGCTCTATCCTCCTATTCCTGTACTCACTAGTACGTGGCACCGGCAGTAATCCGGAGATTACTACCTTTTGAGGTCCTGCTTTTTAATCTCTCTCCGAGCTCCCTAAACTCTGCCTGCAGGACTTCATCCCTCTTTCAGCCTATGTCGTTGGTACCGATATGGACAACAATCTCTGGCTGTTCACCCTCCCCCCTCGGTGTCCTGCAGCCGCTCAGTGACATCCTTGACCCTGGCACCAGGGAGGCAACATCCCATCCTGGAGTCACGTCTACGGCCGCAGAAATGCCTGTCTGCTCCCCTAACTATCGAATCCCCTATTGCTATTGCTCTTCCACTCTTTTTCCTACCCCCCCCCCCCCCCCCCCCCCCTGTGCAGCTGAGTCACCCGTGGTACCGTGGACTTGACTCTGGCTGCACTCCCCAGAGGAACCATCGCCCTCACCAGTACTCAGAACAGAATACTGCTTGGAAAGCGAGATGCACTCCGGGGACTCCTGCACTACCTGCCTGGTGGTCCTCTTCTGTCTGGCGGTCACCCATTCCCTCTCTGCCTGAATACTCTTAAGCTGCGGGGTGACCACCTCTAGAAACGTGCTATCCACGTAACTCTCAGCCTCGCGGATGCACTGCAGTGACTCCAGCCGCTGCTCAAGCTCCGAAACCCGGAGCTCGAGTTAATGTAGCTGGCAACACTTTCCGCACATGTGGTCGTCCAGGCTACGCGAAGCGTCCAGGACTTCCCACGTGACACAGGATGTGCTCTCCACGGGACTGAGCTGCCCTGCCATACCTCTATTTAATAGACTAAGAAATATCCCAGCAGAAATAAACTTAAAACTTCACAAAAAACACTCCCCAGCTACTCGCCAATCAGCTCTTTCCCTCTATTTAATAGGCTGTTAACTAACTTAGCAGAAATAAACTTATAAACTTAAAAAAAATACACTCACCAGCTACTCACCAATCAGCTCCTTCCCTTCTGCCGATGTGACTTTTTTTTACTCTGACGTCACTTTTTCAAAAACTGCCCCTGTTGAGTTGCTGCCGCTCCTTTTAACTGCTCCGCTCCCCCCAGGTCTGCTCCTTCCGGTCTCGGACTCCTGCCGCTCGGGAATGCTCCTTTTAACTGCTCCGCTCTCGCTGTGCTCCCTCTAGGTGCGCCTCTCTTGGTCTGGAATGCATTGCCTGAAAAGGTAGTGGAAGCAGATTGAATAATAATTTTCAAACAAGAATTGGATAAATACTTGAACTATTTGCAGGCTGTGGGGGAGAAGCAGAGGAGTGGGACTAATTGAATAGCTCTTTAAAGAGCTGGTGCAGGCACGATGGGCCAAATGGCGGCCTCCTGTGCTGTATCATTCTCTGACTCTATAAAGCACTTTGGGACGTCCTGAGGTCATGAAAGGCGCCATAGAAATGCAGGTCTTTTTATCTTTAGTTAAGCTGGGTTGCACTGTTGCAGGCAGTTACCCTCAAACCTCGAGACCAGTGTGAAACAAGAGGGGCTTGAACACTGCAGGCAGTATAACAGATATCTCATTGATGCCATTACATATGAACTGACTAAATCCGTCAGTTAAAGTCATGAGTGCTTCTCTGAAGGATGGCTCGCGGGATGTACTTGCACATGTAACGTCACATCTATTATTGTGCGAGCATTAAGTCTGCTCCCACAGCATTCCCAACAAAATTACGCTCCGAGTAATTTTATGTAAATCCAATTTAAGTGCATCTGCATTTAATCTGATGTTGACCTAGGTACACGGAAAAGTACAAATGAAAATTGGATTTGTGCATGTTACACTGGCTGAAGTGGTGTTAGTGCATTGAGTGCAGCATGTATCCAGCGAGCTGCCACAGTATCCTGTGTTCCTATTGTGTTTAGAAGCCCAGGTTAGCTTTGTAGATTGAGTTGGTTAATCCATTAAAATAAAAAAAAATAGGCAACTTCAGGGCACTGGAACATGGACTCTGCTCGCAGTCCCTCCTGCTAAAATACTGATCACCGCCATTGGGAGAAATGGTGAGTCAGCTGTGAGCTGGTTTTGTGAAAACACTGGGGCAATCAGGGAGCAGGTTTGCTGCAGTCCTTGCTGCAGATGGTTCCTTCATGCTCTGCACCAAATGACAATCTGGAAGAAAAAAGGGAGTCTCAACTTCCAAAAATAAAAGTTGAGTGAAATAATACAAAGGATTATTAGTTTAAACTGTAATTGCCTTTTAAAATGTTAATTGTAGCGTTCTTTTTGCATTATTGGATGATGGAATATCGGGTGGCACAGGGCCCTGTACTGGAGCTAGAGCACACAGTGACCTCCTCCTGACCTCGCGCCAATGGAACATGGCAAGCAGAGGGCCAGCCACAGCAGACCGCTCCAGCTGTGACAGAGCCTTTAACTATTGCATGCTGTCATTCTGTCTCCTCACCTTCAAAACCTACCTCTTTCACCGTGCTTTCAGTTAACTCTACTCATTGGTGTCCATTCCCCTGGGTAAATGGCCTTGGGGCATTTCTAAACAGTCTGAATGTTCATTCCCATTTTATTCCTCAAGCTGTGAGACGCATTGAAGCGTGGGTATTTTTCATGTTGTTGCTGTAGTGCCAGTCTTCTGCTGTTGGATGGCAGTGACCTATTTTTATAACTTGGGTCACAAATTGTTGAGTGCTGGTTTCTGTGGGGGAGTGGATGCCCTCTCGCTGCCCTCACAATGGAGTAAGAGTTTTAACTTCCGCTCATTCCTGATGTTGATGTGAGTTCAAGACCTGATTTAATATTCTCCCCTTGAGATGCTGCTGTTGCTTGCAAGCAGTTGTTTTCAGGGGATAAAAAACCCTTTTGAGAAACATTTCTCGTCTTTGCCAAGTGTGTGAGGAGGGAGCCGAGTCACCGCACTGTCAGCACATGTACAGGGCTGAAGCATGGCACTGATGCGGGGGAAGGAGAATAGTGGTTTTTTTTAAGGGATGTAGAGCACTGGGTGGGTGGGGAGGGAAGAGAGATGTTGGGATTTGCCTTTTTGGGGTACCTATCAATAACCAGGGGGCATAGATTTAAAGTAATTGGTAGAAGGATTAGAGGGAGTTGAGAAAGTTTTTCACCCAGAGGGGTGGGGTGGGGGGTTCGGATCTGGAACTCACTGCCTGAAAGGGTGGTCGAGGCAGAAACCCTCATCATATTTAAAAAGTACTTGGATATGTACTTGAAGTGCCGTAACCTACAGGGCTACGGACCAAGAGCTGGAAAGTGGGATTAGGCTGGAGAGCTCTTTTTCGGCGAGCACAGACACGATGGGCCGAATGGCCTCCTGTGCCATAAATTTCTATGATTCTATCCACTGTCTTTGACACCAGAGGGTGTATGATGCATGTCAGGTGAATTCTTCAAGGGAGAACCAGACCAAAGACAATAAGTTGAGAGGAGATGTGAAAATGAAAATACGATTGGCAAAGAGAGAATATGAGAGTAGAATGGCGGTTCACATAAAAGGGAACCCAAAAATCTTCTACTGGCATGTAAACAGTAAGCGGGTAGCAAGAGACGGGGTGGGGCCTATTAGAGACAAAGAAGGTGATATATGCTTAGAGGTGCAAGGCAAGGCTAGAATACTCAATGAGTACTTTGTATCGGTGTTTACTAAGGAGGTGGATGTTGACAAAATATCGGTGGAAGTGGAAAAGGTAGAAGCAATGGAAGAGGTGAAAATTGATAGACTAGATGTACTAGAAAGGCTGGGTATGCTTAGAGTGGACAAGTCGCCTGGCCCAGATGGCTTGCATCCCAGGTTGTGAAGGGAATTGGGGGAGGAGAGAGCGGAAGGGCTTGCCATAATTTTACAATCGTCCCTAGATGCAGGGGAGGTGCCTGAGGATTGAAAAGTGGCAAATGTGACACCATTGTTCAAGAAAAGGTTGTAAGGACAATCCTAGTAACTACAGGCCGGTCAGTTTAACATCAGTGGTGGGTAAAGTTTCAGAAACAATAATCAAGGAACAAATTAACGGACACTTGGGGAGGTTTAAGCTAATTAAGGAGAGCCAACACGGATTTGTAAAAGGCAGGTCGTGTTTGACTAATCTAATTGAATTTTTTGATGAAGTAACAGAGAGGATTGATGAAGGGAATACAATGGATGTTGTCTACATGGATTTTCGGAAGGCATTTGACAAAGTGCCACATAGAAGGCTGGTTAACAAAATTGAGGCTCATGGAATAGGTGTGTCAGTGGCAGCTTGGATAAGGAATTGGCTTAAGGACAGAAAACAGGGAGTTGTGGTAAATGGCTGTTTTTCAGACTGGAGGATGGTAGACAGTGGTGTTCCCCAAGGGTCAGTGCTGGGGCCACTGCTTTTTTTGATATATATATATATATATGACCTGGATATTGGAATACAGAGTAGAATTTCTAAATTTGCCGATGACACCAAACTTAAGGGTGTGGCAAACAGTGATGATACCAATCGACTGTAACAGGACATAGAAAGGCTAGCAGAATGGGCAGACAAACGGCAGATGGAATTTAATACAGAGAAGTGTGAGGTGATGCATTTTGGCAGAAGGTACAGGGAGAGGCAATATACACTTAATGGCACAGTTTTAAAGAGTGTGCAGGGACAGAGGGACTTGGGAGTTAATATGCAAAGATCCCTGAAGGTGGCAGGACATATTGAGAGAGTGGTTAACAAAGCATATGGGATCTTGGGCTTCATAAAATGGAGGTATTGAGTACAAAAGTAGAGAAGTTATGCTGAACCTTTATAAAGCGCTGGTTAGGCCACAACTGGAGTATTGCGTCCAGTTCTGGTCACCACACTTTAGGAAGGATATGAAGGCCCTTGAGAGGGTGCAGAGGAGATTTACCAGAATGGTTCCTAGGATGGGAGAATCTTAGCTAAAAGGACAGGTTGGAGAAGCTGGATTTGTTTTCATTAGAGCAAAGGAGGTTGAGGGGTGATTTGATAGAGATGTACAAGATTATGACGGGTTTGGATAGGCTGGACGAGGAAAGGCTGTTCCCACTAGTTGATGGTACAAGGACTAGGGGACACAGATTTAAGGTTTTGGGCAAGAGATACAGGGGAGATGTGAGGAAAAACGTTTTTAAGCAGCGAGTGGTGATGACCCGGAATTCGCTGCCGACGGATGTGGTGGAAGCGGAGACACTCAATGTTTTCAAGGGGAGACTGGATAGGCACTTGAGGGAAATAAACTTGCAGGGCTACGGGGATAGAGTGGGGGAATGGGACTGACTGGATTGCTCTTCAGAGAGCTGGCATGGACTCGATGGGCCGAATGGCCTCCTTCTGTGCCGTTATGACTCTATGCCCCCCCCAATTGTATCAGCCATGTTTCTCTCCAGCACATTGATGCACCTTGTTGGTTTCCCCTCAGGTGACGAATGGTGGTCCAAGTGACAGCAAGATGAAGAATCTGCCCGTGCCAGTGTATCTGCAGCCTTTGGATGACAAAGATACTTACATGAAGGTGACATTATTCTAAATAGTTGAACTATAAAGTCAGTACTTTATGTAAAGGTTGTTCACTGAACATAAGAGTTGCTTAAAATCTCCCGTTCCTGGTTGGAGAATTTTGACTTTGGATTTCCTCGTCGCAGCCTCCTAAAGACTCGACATTTGAGACCCGACAGTTGGCAAAGACTCGCTCAGCTAGGTCCTGTGGGTAGCTGCACCAACGTTCCTCTTGAACCTGGACGCAGATCCCAAGCTGTCACTTTTTAAAATGAAGCATGGGTCAAGCGCTGCAGTTATGTGCTGGTGGTTGAAGGCGAAGAGTCGCTCATTAAGGAACCTGCATCTCATTACCTTAAACTTTCAACAGCTGTCCCAAAAGCCATTGATCAGGGAGAAGCACTTTTTGCAGCTTCTGCAAACCTGAAATGTTGAGCTTGGGCTGCCTGAAGTAACTGTTTCAAGAACGCTGCAGATAACTGTAGCAAAGCTCCATTTTTTAAGCCTTTAAATGGGGTCTAGCAATTTATCAAGATGGCTACTAATGATACCCCTTTGCTAATATTTCCATCTAATATCAGAAATCAAAAGTCTTCAGTTTTTGTGTCTTTTGCCAGTTGTTGCTGTGAGCAGCAGACACTGCAGTTTTTATAGCTACCCGCACAAACTTAAAGCACAGCTGTAACATTCTGGACTCTTGAATTACATCGTATTTCCAGCACAGAAACAGGCCGTTCGGCCCAACAGGTCCATGCTGGTGTTTATGTTCCACACGAATTGTTACATTGTGGCTGACGGTCATGCCAAAATTTAACCAACAGGCTTTTGAAACCTGAGCTTAGTATTACTTGATCATTACTTCTTGGGTATTGACCTCCTTTCAGCCTCGGATGGTGCCCTGCACTCTGGGCCTTAGCCCTTCACTTGGCTTTCTCTATTTCCAGCAGAAATAGGCATCCTCCACAGTAAGTGAGCTTGACACGTGCTCTCGTCTTGTTTGTGTTTCCCAGTTATGGTGTGCAGTGGGAGTTAACTTGTCGGGAGGCAAAACTCGTGATGGTGGCTCTATTTTTGGTGCTAGCGTGTTTTACAATGACGTGTCGGGTTCCGAATCGGAAAGTAATAAGCAGCGGAGCGGATCGCAGAGCAGCTTGGACCGCCTGGAGCAAGAGCTTAAAGTACGTACATTATCATTCCAGAAAATTACAGTCGCAAGTTTTAGCATTTTCATGTGATTTACATCTTTCTTGAATTATTTTAAATGCATGTATTTTTAAATTGCCTTGCCTTGAGATTTCAAAAGATCAAAGTCGACTGTGTAGAATTGTCCTGCTCTTCCATTACCCAACTCGTAAGGTGGACTGGCAAGAAAGGGCAGTGTGTTTCCATCCTTCATCCATTCACTAGCCTCTTCTACTGGCCTTTGGCAACAGAGTTGAATTGAGGATAGTATTGCTGACAGAATGGAGGTCACGTGCTTCCTAAATGGAACAGAGATAGAACCGAGCACGAGTCACCCTGAAATACCATTTTGTCCACTCCCAACAGCCCAGGTACACTGTGTGGGAATCAGCAGAGGCCATGGGCTAGGTACGGTTGTACAGTAGTTATCTAATTTTTATGTTCTCCCCTCGACTCCTGAAGGTGCTGACTCTTCCTGGAGTACAGTGTCTCACTGCCTAGACAATGATGAAGAATATGTGGCCCTAGATGATTGTCGGCCATTCAACCATGGAGAGCATCGTAGCTGAGCTTGATCTTGTCCTTGCCTGGCATCCACACGTGTACTCACTGGCAGCAATCACTGGATAGTGATGAGAAGCAGGCACTCCTGCATAATTTTTTTTCTTTGGCTCCCATTCCTCTTCCTAGCTTGGAGGCACTACTGCCAGTTGCATCATCCCAAGAGCTGTACGTGAGCTCATTTTTCACAGACTGGGAATTGAAACGCCACCTTCTGGGCCATGTGGCTTACTGCTATACCAGGCAGCCAGCAGGGAGGGGGAGGGATGCATAGTTGGGTCTTTTTTAATATTTCTCTTTTTGAGAGGGTGGGTAGGCTTGCTTCCAGACCCCTGCTGTTGCTTAGCTGAAACCATCTGCTGGGTGGTGGGGCTGAGTGCCCCACCCCGGTGACTTTCCCTCTTGGAAATATTTTTCCCTCCCTCCGTCTCTGGTGGAAAACCACTTACTTGTGCATGTACGTCTTGTCACCAGCTCTGCTTGGATCAGGATCTCGCCATGTGAGAACCGCAGACACAATCCAACTTCCTCTCTCTGGTCTAACATGATCGCTGTTGCTTTAAATGACAACTTAATTCAGACCCAATGATTTGGTCATAACAGATTCTCACTAACATTAACAAAATAAAATGCAATAATTTGCTGCTTTACTTTTTACTATCCACACAGTTTATTTGCTTGACATACGGCAGGTTGTGAGCTGGAGTAAGTCTGCTTATTAAAATCTGTGTTGTGTAGGAGCAGGAGAAGGAGCTGAGGCATCAGGAGGAGCTGTCCAGCTTGGTTTGGATCTGTACGAGCACACACTCCACCGGCAAGGTGGTGGTTATAGATGCCAACCAGCCTGGAAAGATCTTGGACAGTTTCTTTGTCTGCAACTCGCACATCCTTTGCCTTGCCAGTGTACCAGGTGAGTTCCTTTTGCATGTGCCAGGAATTGTGTTGGCAGACTTTTTAAACAGAGTTACCTGCGGGTTATGTATGAGATCTGTATTTTTTTTTTGGCTTTCTTAAAACGTTTGCAGGATCCTATGGTGGTTCAGTAGTTTGTAGATTTGAGTGTTAAGCTCATAATAGGAGGCTCATTCAGTTTAAAGCTTGAAATTGCACTCTCGTCTTGAGCTCTGTCTCTCACCTTTGCCCCTCTTCTCCCCTCCCCCCTTACTTGGGGGCTAATCTTGGTCAACTGTTTACATAGAAACATAGATAGGAGCAGGAGTAGGCCATTCGGCCCCTCGAGCCTCTTCCGCCATTTAATGAGATCATGGCTGATCATCCAAATTCAGTACCCTGTTCCTGCTTTCTCCCCATATCCCTTTAGCTTTAAGAAATATATCTAACTCCTTCTTGAATATATTTAATGAATTGGCCTCAACTGCCTTCTGTGGTAGAGAATTCCACAGGTTCACCACTCTCTGGGTGAAGAAATTCCTCCTCATCTCAGTCCTAAATAGCTTACCCCTTATCCTTAGACTGTGACCCCTGGTTCTGGACTCCCCGACCATCGGGAATATCCTTCCTGCATCTAGTCTGTCTAGTCCTGTTAGAATTTTATAAGTTTCAATGAGATCCCCTCTCATTCTTCTAAACTCTAGCGAATATAAGCCTAATCGACCCAATCTCTCTTCATACGTCATTCCTGCCATCCCAGGTATCAGTCTGGTGAATCTTCGCTGCACACCCTCCATGGCAAGAACATCCTTCCTCAGATAAGGCGACCAAAACTGCACACAATACTCAAGGTGTGGTCTCACCAAGGCTCTGTACAACTACAGCAAGACATCCTTGCTCCTGTACTCGAATCCTCTCGCTATGAAGGCCAACATACCATTTGCCTTCTTAACCGCCTGCTGCACCTGCATGCTTACCTTCAGCGACTGGTGCACAAGGACACCCAGGTCTCGTTGCACTTCCCCTTTTCCCAATCTATTGCCGTTCAGATAATCTGTCTTCCTGTTTTTGCCACCAAAGTGGATAACCTCGCATTTATCCACAGTACACTGCATCTGCCCAATCACCCAACCTGTCCAAATCATACTGGGGTTTCTCTGCATCCTCCTCACAGCACACACGCCCACCCAGCTTTATGTCGTCTGCAAAATTGGGGATATTACATCTAGTTCCCTCGTCTAGATCATTAATATATATTGCGAATAGCTGGGGTCCTAGCACCGATCACTGCGGTACCCCACTAGTCACTGCCTGCCACTCGGAAAAAGACTCATTTATTCCAACTCTTTGCTTCCTGTCTGCCAACCAGTTCTCTATCCAAGACAGTACCTTACCCCCAATCCCATGTGCTTTAACTTTGCACGCTAATCTCTTATGCGGGACCTTATCGAAAGCCTTCTGAAAGTCCAAATACACCACATCCACTGGTTCTCCCTTATCTATTCTACCAGTTACATCCTCAAAAAATTCCAGTAGATTAGTCAAGCATGATTTACCTTTTGTAAATCCATGTTGACTTTGTCCGATCCTGTCACTGTTTTCCAAGTGCTCTGCTATTACATCTTTTACAATGGACTCCAGCATTTTCCCCACTACCGATGTCAGGCTTACCGGTCTATAATTCCCCGTTTTCTCTCTACCACCTTTTTTAAATAGTGGGGTTACATTAGCTACCCTCCAATCCATGTTCCAGAATCTATAGAATTTTGGAAGATGACCAGCATTGCATCTACTATTTCTAGGGCCACTTCCTTAAGTACCCAAGGATGTAGATTATCAGGCCCTGGGGATTTATCGGCCTTCAATCCCGTCAATTTCCCGAACACCATTTCCCTACAAATGCTGATTTCATTCAGTTCCTCCCTCTCATTAGACCCTATGTTCACCGACATCTCTGGGAGTTTATTTGTGTCCTCCTTTGTGAAGACAGAACCAAAGTATGTATTTAATTGGTCTGCCATTTCTTTGTTCCCCATTATAAATTCCCCTGATTCTGACTGCAAGGGACCTACGCTTGACTTCACCAATCTTTTTCTCTTCACATATCTATAGAAGCTTTTACAGTCAGTTTTTATGTTCCCTGCAAGCTTACTCTCATACTCTATTTTCCCCCTCTTAATTAATCCCTTTGTCCTCCTTTGCTGAATCCTAAACTGCTCCCAATCCTCAGGTTTGCTGCTTTTTCTGGCCAATTTATATGTCCTCTCCTTGGATCTTATGCTATCCCTAATTTCCCTTGTTAGCCACGGTTGAGTCACCTTTTTTGTTTTATTTTTATACCAAACACAGGGATGAAAAAATTCTGTAGTTCATCCGTGCGATCTTTAAATGTTTACCATTGCCTATCCACCGTCAACCCTTTAAGTAACGCTCCCCAATCCATCCTAGCCAACTCGCACCTCATACCATCGTAGTTTCCTTTATTTAAATTCAGGACCCTAGTCTCTGAGTCAACTACTTCACTCTCCATCTTAATGAAGAATTCGATCATATTATGATCACTCCTCCCCAAGGGGGCCTCGCAGAACAAGATTGCTAATTAATCCTTTCTCATTACATAATACCCAGTCTAAGATGGCCTGATCTCTAGTTGGTTCCTCGACATATTGGTCCAGGAAACCATCCCGTATACACTCTCGGAATTCCTCCTCCACAGTGTTGTTACTAATTTGGTTAGCCCAATCTATATGTAGATTAAAGTCACCCATGATAACTGCTGTGCCCTTATTGCACGTGTCTCTAATTTCCCGTTTAATGCCATCCCCAACCTCAGCTACTGTTTGGGGGTCTGTATACAACTCCCACTGACGTTTTCTGCCCCATGGTATTTCTCAGCTCTACCCATACAGATTCCACATCATCAGTTATGGGAAAGGAGGGCTGACCTCCGAAGCTCAGCTGTGCCTCTTAATTCCCATTGATGTAGAAACAAGGATGCTTCTCGTGTAAAGAGAATTTACGTGGATCAGGGAAGAGCTTTACAGTTTTCCCTTTCTCTTGTCCAGAACTGCCCTCCTGAAGTACTGTTGTCAATTTGCTTTATAAAAACGTAAATTTAAAATGTTTAGGACCAAGCTATGTTAGAGTTAATGACTATAAAGTAAATTAATTGTTCCATCTTGGTTCCCTAGTTATGCTTACTGCCATATTGTGTGAGACAGAAATGATTAGTATTTATACAGCGCCTTTCACAACTTTAGGATGTTCCAAAATACTTTACAGCCAATTAATTACTTTTGAAGTGTAGTCACTGTTGTAATGTAGGAAACAAAGCAGCCAATTTGTGCACAGCAAGCTCCCACAAACAGCAATGTGATAATGACAAAATAATCTGTTTTAGTGATGTTGATTGAGGGATAAATATTGACCCAGGACACCAGGGTGAACTCCCCTGCTCTTCTTCAAAATAGTGCCATAGGATCTTTTACGTCCACCAGAGAGCAGACGGGGCCTCAGTTTAACGTCTCAGCCGAAAGACGGCACCTCCGACAGTGCAGCACCCCCTCAGTACTTCACTGGGATTGTTGTCCTGGATTTTGTGCTCAAGTCTCTGGAGTGGGACTTGAACCCACGACCTTCTGACTCAGAGCCGAGAGTGCTGCCCACTGAGTCACGACTGACAGAAATTGTAGAAATTCTGTGGAAGAGCATTGTCGCTGTGTGAGCTGTATGCTTTTAACCAGTGGTATCGATCGACATGATCAGATTGATGATTACTTATATTGAATCACTGCATCAATAATTGATAGGTGCCCGAGAGACGGACTATCCGGCTGGGGAAGAGATTCCGATGGATGCTGAGGGAAGCCAGGCGGAATGTGCCTCTTTAGCAGGGAGTGTCGCCAGCAACAGTTCAGCCGGAAGTGACAATCTGTTGGGAGGGATCACAGTTGTTGGTTGCAGCACAGAAGGCGGTACTGTCCCTCCGAGCACGCGCACTCCTGTCAGTTCCTCACCAATCCTGGAAGGAGAGCCAGGTATGCATTTCAGTAAGCTTTATGTGTGGCGACCAAGATATCCATCCAGCAGTGAGATTTTTTAAATATTTTGTGGCTTAACAAAGTTTTACATTTATACCTTACACTGGCCTGTCAGCGAATCGACTCAAACCTCTGCTTTCCAGTGGTGGGCCTGGAACAGAAGTATCACTCAAGGCTGTGCTCGTGCGTAAATTAGTAGTTGGACAAGAAGTGGCAGAGGGAACAGGCACCTGCCAGCACCCTCAGCTGGAAGTGATGTGCCATGGGGAGATCTGGTTTGGCCTAATCTCTACAGAGGGACATGAGAAAGGAATGTGCAAGTTCCGATTCAAAGGCTGCATGCGTCGAGCCCTTTGTGTAGTTATACTCAAAGTGTAGATTCATATGTGTTTGAGAAGGTCGAGGGGAAAGAGAGAAGGGGCATAGCTGGCTTTATCAATGGTAAGGAGTCATGAGTGGGTTTTATACCTGCCATGCCCTCTGTAGCCTAACTGCTGCTCGTGTGAGGAGCACGTCCTTTGCCATGTCTTTGCAGCTCCACACCAGCAGGAATGGACAGCGAGTTTATACTTTTAATTGTACATGAAAACCCAAAACCCAATAATGGCCAGAACATTCATAAAAATATATTTTACTAATGCATCTATGATATTTAGCATTTGAAGCTGTATTTGAGAGGTCTGGTAGCATAGTGGTTATGTTACTGGACTAGTAATCCAGAGGTCTGGACTACTGATCTGGAGACATGACTTCAAATCCCACCACGGCAGCTGGGAATTTAAATTTAATTAAATAAATCTGGAATTTAAAATAAAAAGTCTGGTATCAGTATCATGAAACTACCGGATTGTTGTAAAAACACATGTCCTTTAGGGAAGGAAATCTGCCGTCCTTACCCGGTCTGGCCCATATGTGACTCCAGACCCACAGCAATGTGGTTGACTCTTAAACTGCCCTCTGAAATGGCGGCTCACCACCACCTTCTCAAGGACAATAAATGCCGGCCTTGCCAGTGACACCCACATCCCGTGAAATAATAATAAAAAATAATTGAATCGGTGGGAGGGATAACCCTATCTATCAATGGTTGTAAGTTGGGGAGGAAGTGAAGGGTAGAAAATAAATGGTGGATAAGACCAGATCCAATGTGTGAGCTCCTGGGATAGAAAGTAAACATGGCCTTTTGCTGGAGTTCTGCCTTTCCACAGGCCACTCTAATTGTTACAGCAATAATCAGGCTGCTGCTGTGAAGCTGCATACTGTTTAAATCTTAAATTCCTTTTAAATTGGAGCCCAATGTGAGTGTTCGTGCTGTGTTTCTAGAAACTGGGACATTATATGTAAGTAAACATTTACTGAAGTGTTAAAGGTTAAAGCAGTGTGCTTGCCTCTGAAAGCAGCTTAAATGGTTTTGTTGGATGTTTTTAAATCCTTGTGTATTCAGGGCAGTGACCTACTGCTAGTTTGTTGGACAGACTGTTCAGTGACGATGGGGTTACTAAGTCCATCTGCTCCCTGGTCTGTTGAAAGGATCTGTACCATAATACATGTACCTTGTTGCAGGGGAACTCGGTGCTGAGAGTGGCAGTCCTGATGAAAGTTTGCTCGCAGCAGAAGAGGCCACAGAAGCAACAGAATCCAATCTAAACCTTCCAGTGTCAGATGATGATTTAACTGATGTCAGTCAGTCCGGAGCTTACACAGAGCATGTTTTTACAGACCCTCTGGGAGTGCAGAGCTCTTCAGACAGCACGCAGACGTTTAACAGACGGTATGTGGAGTCCGTAATGTGGAATTCTCATCCAGATTAAACCATGTAGCACAACCTAAGCTATTTTGACTTATATTGCAAATTGTACAGAACATATCATTATCCTCTATTAAATACATCTCCCTTTCCCCAGCCTAACTTCAAACCTATTGACAAGTAATGTGTTACTTTGGGGATGTCTGTGGGTGTTACGGTTTCTTGGTTTCCAGTGGCCTCTATTGCAGTGTAGCTGCTTTGAGAAATTCCCTTTCAGTGGCTACACCACAACAGCCTATCAGCCAAGGGGACGTGTCCCAGCAATCTCTGATGGTCAACACTAGGCCTGTTTGTGCACCACTGGAGCAGAGTAAATGTGGGCCTTTATTCCAAAATGGCATGCCGTACAGAAATGATCTTTTTCACTAGAAATGTACCACTGGTCTTTCCTTTCTTTTTAAGTCTCTTTCTCTTTCCCCCTCCCCACCCCCCCCCCAAAAAAAATTCTGCCCCACTTGATAATGAACCATGTTCTTTGTGCAACAAGTGCTGGCACCCAATTGAATAGCTGGCATAAATGAGAGTAATCTCAAGTGTCAGGATTTTGGGTGTCCAATGATCTGTTTGTCAGAATGGACAAATTCTGGTCAGGGATTTATTTGTTTGAATCTGTCTTCCACATCTCTGTTATTTTTCACTGCAGACTGCATGTTTTTAGAATGATGCCAGGCGGTGCAGTGTAATGGAGCGCCAATAATGGAACACAGCTCTGATCTTGTTGTTCCTCATGCAAGGGGCTCCCAATCTTGGACTTGGTATATGGCAGTGAAACTGCAGGGACACTCTTGCTTTCATTGGGAGCAAGGGAAATGACAAGTGACAGCAACAACTAAAGAAGTGTCAGGAATAAGTAATGTGACTCAGGAAGACTGTGGGGAGGGGAGTGATACAAGCGACTCCTTGATTGAGTCTAGTTGCTATCTTTTGCCTCTATCCTGCAGGGAGTCTGACCTGTATAAAGATGGCGTATCTGCACTTCCACTGGACCAAGACCTGATGCGTGAGGAAGCTGAGAAAATGAGTAGCGTTTTGCCAACTATGTGGCTTGGGGCACAGAGTGGTTGGTGAGTCATGTTCACAAGATGACTGTTAATGTGGATATAACCTCGTGCCTTCAGTTTACGAGAGGAGAGACCGTGGCATCGGTCATTTTTCTATCATCGCCTCAGTTTGAATCAATCATAGAATCATAGAAGATAGGAGCAGGAGTAGGCCATTCGGCCCCTCTAGCCTGCTCTGCCATTCAATGCGATCATGGCTGATCATCCAAATTCAGAACCCTGTCCCTGCTTTCTCCCCATATCCCTTGATCCCATTAGCCTTAAGAAATATATCCAACTCCTTCTTGAATCTATTTAATGAATTGGCCTCTACTGCCTTCTGTGGTTGAGAATTCCACAGGTTCACCACTGTCTGGGTGAAGAAATTCCTCCTCATTTCTGTCCTAAATGGCTTCCCCCTTATCCTTAGACTGATGGGAGGAAAACCAATTGTGAAGGTCCCATGTGAAAATAGGTTAGGCAATCTCAAAGCTGTTCTGTGGGCGCAAATCTAGGGCACAAAGCTGCCTTTTATTCTGCACAAATTGACAATTTCCCTCCAGCCAGTTTGGTTGTGGAAAATACTGGTGCATTCAGAGGTGCTCACCTGAGGTTGGTTAAGGCATATTGTTGGCACAGAGAAGAGGAAGCTTGACTCTGGAGCTGCCTGTCCTGTACCTGAACCTGGGAGTTACTTTCTGCTAATGCTTGATCCAAAAATTAGAAGGGCTCTGACCTCTGACGCAGTTGTCCCTTGCCTTGATCTGCCATTCACCCAAAAATTATACATAAAATTGGAAAGGAAAAAGCGCCCATCTCCATTTCAGAATTGGGTGTAGTAAAGAGATTGTGCAGTTACAAGAAGAGCAGAGTATGGGTGGTGTTACTTCTGCAGGGATGGGCTGAAAATGCAGTAGGAGTGTTGGCAAAAGGACCTGGATAGGCTGGGTCCAACCCTTCCATTTGGAATTCACACGAGGCTTTGTGGGGATGGAGCCTCTACCCCACCCCAAAGAAGGGGCGAGGCTGAGGACCCCAGGCCGGGAGTTCACACGTCCCTGGCCTATCCTGCATCAGGCAGACTATTGGCAGCCGGTACGCCAAATGTGTCAGCCACTCAATTGGTGGAAGTGGGCCCCACTGGGGGGGTTCAGGGCCGTGTAACAACCAGGACTCGAAGGCAGCAGAAGGAGCATAGGTCGTTGCTTTCTGGGGGGCCGGACGGAGAGAACCCCACCACAGTTTGCGGCTTCTCTGGGCAAGATGTGCTGCCACTCATCTTAGCTATTTACATTAAAGGACTGCCCCCTGACCCTGCAAACCTTTTCAGAGTGAACATCCATGTGTACAGAGGGTGCTTTGCACTGCATCTAAACTGTGCTGTACTTAATCTGGAACTGATTGGGAAGTAGCCTGTTCCTCAGCGGTGGTGATGTTTGCTTTGAGCACAAAAAAATTACCAAAAAGTTAAGTTTTTAAAAAATATTCAAAAATCCACTATAAGGTGTATGTGGTTTGATGAATGAAGATTAAATGGGGATGTTTCTTTTTAAAGTTTTCTAGACATAGAAAAATAGCAGAATTGCATTCGTACAACTAATGCTGCCATTGACATTCCCTTCTAAAACCCTCCTTTTGATTCCAGTGATATGGGAATTCAGCTGCTGCAGCAATGCTGTCATTTTCTAATGCTGGTACTGTGCTCCTTAAAGTGTGCTTGTCATTTTGACATTCTATTATTTCTAGAATCTGTTCTGCGTTAGCCTTTTTACTCTGTCTGAGATGTTTGGAATAGGCTACAGGTAGATGCAAAAGCATTGTGGCTATTCAAAATACAATTAGTTGGATAATGTACCAGAGGGTGAGTTTTGATGGACTGAATTGGGCTTTTCTCATCCCTAACTTGTCTTGTGCTCTTACTTTTTAAATGTGAACTATGAAGAGACGGTGTGCTTTTTTGTTTCCTTGCAGTTTGTATGTCCATTCCTCTGTAGCACAGTGGAAGAAATGTCTGCACTCCATTAAACTGAAGGACTCTATTCTTAGTATTGTGTAAGTTGTAAACATTTATGATATTTTGACAGATATTAATTTAACTATATTAACCATTTATCAGGCATGCTGATTAACACTTCAACCAGCAAAGGTGTCAGATCTTGGGGGAGAAGGTCATTTGTGGATTCCCAAATTGTGATTAGAAATCACTGCAATCTCCAAATACCGAAATGATCTGCATGATGCATTTCCAGTGTTGGAACCCTGGCTGATCTCCAGTTTTCCCATTGTTTTTTCCCCCCTAGCTTTGAACTCCAAATGCTGCTTCTAGCTTTAGCCCTGTGCTCGCTCTCCCTCGTTCCTCTAACTAGTCCCAGGGATGGATTTTCTACCCACTGACTGACTAATGTATTGTCTCTTTTTGCAGATAATAACTAATGTAAATATACTGAGAATGAATAGTTAGTGTTTTTAGCTGTGTCCAGTTAACTTCCCCAAAAATCTCAGGACTTTTTACAAAAGCACACCGCTCTAATTATAGTCAGTAAACAAGAAAAATTAAGCTTTCAGTAATCCACAATTCTTAAGTAATTTAATGCGCTCAAGAGATTAAAAGTATTCACCTATCCCCTGAATTTGATGTGTACACATAATCAGAAAAGTTGGCAGGTCTGGTTAATTTGTTTAGCGAGTGGTTTCTACAAGTGACCGCACCAAGTTGATTCCATTTTGTGAGGGGTTTTTCTGCAGATAATGGAGAAGTAAATACCAGCAAGGAAACCAGTGGCAATAACTTGTTGCTACTCAATTCCCCTTGAATTGGGTGAGTGTGTTGATGTTGGATGCAAATCTCCTCCAAGTTGCTGGTTTGAAAGGTGCAAGCATGGCTCTCCACTTATCCAGTCAACAGCTGAGTCTCAGAGCCGCACATTCCCGCGTTCAACTCCTGGTCTGTGCTGAGTTACCTGTGCTCAGTGGGGGCCAGCGTTGGGAGCACTGTGCATAATCTGTTCTGGTGTCACCCCAAAGTCGTCATAATCTTGTGAACTCTGCTGCCCACTGGATGTTGCGTCATCATCCTTCCATTTGCCTGCACGGTGCACCGTGCCACCAATAGACAACATCCTGACTAGGAGCTAGGGGGAGGCTACATCAAACAGGAGAATCACTGGTGCAAGGGGAATCTTTGAAAATGACTCTCGTATGTTAATAGGTCTTGCAGTTACTCACACCTTGTTTCTCTTTTTGCAGACATTTAAAAGGAAGAGTATTAGTGGCATTAGCTGATGGAACCTTGGCAATCTTTCATAGAGGAGTCGGTAAGTCACTCTACTGTTAACTGCATTTCTCTGTTTGCAATGAGAAAATATTAGTGCTAAGCCAATACAGTCTGGGGTTGAAAATTTCCCCCTTCCATTAACAAAATGTTAAATGCATTTCTAGAGAATGAGTTAAAGATTTCACTACACCGAGTTCTCAAAGGAAAAGTATTTCCTGAGACGGTCCCAGGATTGAACCCAATCCTGTGCTGGTAGCTGATCTCGGCTGGGGCAGCAGTGCCACCACTGTCAGGAGTGTGTAATTACAACATGACAAGTTTACATGGGCAGTTTACCATTATAAATGTGGGCATGAAAATTTATAATTGTAATATAAAAATATCAATGTATGACTTTAGAATGGGGCCTGTATTGTGCCTGCATGCCCTGCTCTAATTATCCCCAGCTACTATCCCTGGTTCATCTGAACATAATTACAGCGTGATACATGATGGGTAGTTTCCATTATAAACATGGACACAGAAATTCTTAATGGAAAAAAATGGACAGGAAGTGCGTGTCGATGCAAGATTTTTAATATAATGTACATACACATGGAGCCTGGGAACACGGAGATCGATTTGCTCGCTCGCCTGTCAAGCTGCGTGAGGCATCACTCTTAGGAAAGGAAGGGAGGAAATTGGAAGCAGTTCAGTAGATGGGTTATTTTTCCCCTTGAGGATGAGGCTTTTGTGTGCTGGTATGACAGAATTATGCTTTAATGTCCCAGTAGTTTATATTAATGACCTAGTTTGAATCCTGGAATTACTACAGTTAGTTTCCCTATATCCGTATTAAAAATATGCTTATATTTAAAGTTTTCACATTGACCCTGCATTTCTATAGCAGTAACTTCCAGAAATATTTCTGACGGTTAATGTGTATCCCATCCTGCTTTAAACATCCTTCTTGTATGTGATGACCTTGTCTGTTTGGACTGCCGCATAGCGTTAAAGGTGACCTGTGCCAAGATATAGCCACGGTCACAGTGTTGTAACTATAGCAGCATTTACATTGCGCACCTGGTGCCACACTGGCCTCCCGTCACTCCTATCCCCAGTTTACATTTCCCTCCACTCCTGTTCGCCATTGGGCACCAGTGGCGGCAGCTGTTGAGGCCCAGAAGAAAGGTCAGTGTCCATTGCTGCTGCAACAGGGGCAGTCTGGCATTGGTTTCTAACTGCAGCTAACGGTGAGAGAATGGCTCGTGTATCTCTAGCTGCATTTTTAAATATAAAAGCATTGTCAAGATTGATGATGCTGTTAGGGTGTTAAGAGATTGGGCTGTTGAAGCAGCGAGTGGGGTGACAGCTGTCTGATGTGGGTGAGGCTGTAGTATGGACGCTTTCTTTCCTTTGATGTTGTAAATGGATCGTTGTATTTTTGTATAGCCTGTTTGTTTAATCTTTAGATGGCCAGTGGGACCTGACTAACTATCACCTTCTGGACTTTGGGCGGCCTCACCACTCCATTCGCTGTATGACTGTTGTGCACGATAAAGTATGGTGTGGTTACAAGAATAAAATCTACGTAGTGCAACCAAAGGCCATGAAAATCGAGGTAATGGACTGCAAAGCTCTGAGCTAAAATAAACCTGCTAAAACAGCTGTTAAAATGCTAAATGAAATATGCTATCTTGTCAGCTTTTCTTAGGCTCCCCCTGAAGCAAAAGAAAAAGATTGTTGAAGTATGGCAAAAGTGGTAGAAAGTCACCCATCAAGACACTAAACTGCATCTCTTTCCCCACGGCCCTTTATTCCCATAGACGGCTCTTTATTCCCATAGACGGTCCTTTATTCCGAGTGTGTTTCGCTTCTCTGGTTTATTAATGACCTCTTGGCGGTTAGGATCAGATCAGCTATGATCTTATTGAATGGCGGAGCAGGCTCGAGGGGCCAATTGGCCTACTCCTGCTCCTATTTCTTATGTTCTTACTTCAAGGTTTCCCACGACAGCCCCCCAGTGCTGTCACAGGCACCCCGCCCGCCTGCAGATGCACAAGACCTGATGGTAAGGCAGCGAAATGCTCCTGTATCTGGGGTTTTGTCCGATATCTCCAGAAACTGCCACCAGAGGCAAAAATAAGCAGTTTGCATTGATGACTTGATATTTGGTCAGGTGCTATTTTAGGGTCTGGTTACATACAGGCCAGCAATGCAATTATTGCACACAGGCCTGAGCGGACAGTCTCCAGCATCAGGCCAGGTCCCAGGCAGACTGTTACAGGTGTGTTTGTGATGTTAAAGCAACTGCATGTGGCTAGATCTCACACATGCAGTTTTCCATTGTCACCAGATCTGCCCCTCAGTCTAAACATGGCACACTCGGTACAATGGGAATGGGCACATGCTATAGTTTACTTTGGAAGCAGTTCAGTACTATAACATGTCTAAATGATTGAGGAGAAGTCTTGGCATTTTATTTTAGACTACTTGTACCAAGAGCCTGCTGACTTTGATGCTCTGTCGCCCCATGCTCTGGGGGGGCTCTGTCCTTGAAGTCGATATCTAAGCTAGCTGCTTCAGCCTAGCAATTCACCTTGTCACAGAACGCTCTATGGGCAATCAGCTAGGATATTGGGTTTGAATCATGTAAGAAGTTGCCCATCCCTTGTTTATCTGTGCTACCTCCTTCTCTTCTCTCCTTCTTCATCCCTCCCGCCCCAAAGCAAAAATCGCTGAGACTGGTGAAATCTTAGCCTCTGGTGGGAGGCCAGAGCACGATGATTGATCGAGAGGATGATTCCGTCAGTGGTCAGCTCAGTAGTCGGGTCCTGCCCTATTGTATCCAACCTCCAACCTTCTACTTTGAAAAGAAAAAAATGCGTGAACAGTACATCACACAATTGGGAAAATCTTGCTGCTTATGTTTTTCTGATTGGATTTGGAAAGGGAAGGATTAAGGACCAGTTTTGATGATTTTGTTAAAGTGCACATACATAAGTGTGTAATAATTATAGCAAGCTGTGGCTTCTCCATTGCCCAGTAAATGCAGTGTTAGTGGTCTCGGTAGCAATTCTCACTCTTCTGACGTTGGTAACGTTACTGCATTCTAGCAAAATCCTCTTCTCCTTGTGCTTCCCCAGAAATCCTTTGATGCCCACCCACGGAAGGAAAGCCAGGTGAGACAGTTGGCTTGGGTGGGAGATGGGGTGTGGGTTTCCATTCGTCTAGACTCTACCCTTCGCCTTTACCATGTACATACCTACCAGCACCTACAAGATGTAGACATTGAACCGTATGTCAGCAAAATGCTAGGTGGGTGATCACTGGTTATTCCATGTTTTATGTATTGTGTGTCGAACTTGGTGTTACCCTGTTTGACCAATCTGAACTGTAAAAACAATTTCAAGTTTAATTAAAAGCACTTTTTCAGTTTTCTGCCGCTCTCAACAACAGATGTTATTCCTTGACTGCGGGACAGTTAACTCACTCTTTTTTGTTTCCAGTATATATAGATCATTAGGAGCAGGTTATTAACCTTTGCTGATGACACAAAAGTAGAGGGTTTGGCAAACTTAATAAGACTGTAAAAGAGTTCAGGAAGCTATAGACGTGTTAGCGGAGAGGTGGGAGATGCAGTTTAATTCAGAGACGGGTGAGATATGTACTTGCCGAGGAAAAACAAGGAATGGATTCAGTGCAAAGATACTGAGGGGTGTGGAGGAACAGCGAGATCTGAGGGTTCATTATTCCATGGAAGTGCAAGTGCAGGTATCTAACAGGAAGTAGAAGTTTTGATTTTATAATGGGGCAAAGAGGCTGTGAAAAAGTTGTACAAGGCAATGGTTAGCCCACAGTTCGAGTACTCTGCAGTTTTGGGTGCTCCATTATAGAAAAGATATTAAATGCACAGCAGGTCAGTCAGCATTTGTAAAGCGAGACGACAGGTTATGACATTGAGTGCAGACCCTTCATCGGATCTTTATGGATGCTTACTGACCTGTATATTTCCAGCTTTTTCTGTTTTTAATTGAGAAACTCTAGTTTTGAGGAGAGACTTGAGATGCTGTGCTTATTTTCCTTGGATCAGAGAAGGCCAAGAGATTTAATAGAAATAATAAGCTTGCATTTATAGAGATTTTTTAAATGAAAGATTTTGATAGTGACTAAGGAAAGACTATCCCCTCTAGTTGTGGAGTTGATGTGGTGCCATCAATGTAAAATTGTCAATGAGAGTGAGGAGAGAGATTGGGAAACTTTTTTTTTTTAAAGAGTATTGTTGGAGCATGGAAATGCCTTGCCTTCAGGAGTGGATGAGACCATTGCATTGTTGAAGGGAAATGTGGATAGAATGGTGAAGTAGAGAAAGATACAAGGCCATGGGCTGAGAGCAGGGCCAGTGGGATTAGTTATGGATGACCCTGGAAGAGAACTAGAACAGACAGAGTGGGCTGAATGTCCTTCTGTGCTATAAACCTCTTTGGTTCTATATCTTTATAATCACCCCCGTGTATCTTGCCCTCAAACACTAACAAGCTAGCTGCTCATATGTTTATTTAGCCAGTCCAAGCATTATTATTTTCAATAACGGGCAGTTAGATCCTGTAGAGCGATTGGTTTATAGCTTGTGTTATAGTCTGAGATACATAGTCTGAGACGGATAGTTCCTGGTGTAGTCTGAGACGGGCAGCTCCTGGTGTAGTCTGAGACGGGCAGCTCCTGGTGTAGTCTGAGACGGGCAGCTCCTGGTGTAGTCTGAGACGGGCAGCTCCTGGTGTAGTCTGAGACGGATAGTTCCTGGTGTAGTCTGAGACGGGGAGCTCCTGGTGTAGTCTGAGACGGGGAGCTCCTGGTGTAGTCTGAGACGGGGAGCTCCTGGTGTAGTCTGAGACGGGGAGCTCCTGGTGTAGTCTGAGACGGGCAGCTCCTGGTGTAGTCTGAGACGGGCAGCTCCTGGTGTAGTCTGAGACGGGCAGCTCCTGGTGTAGTCTGAGACGGGCAGCTCCTGGTGTAGTCTGAGACGGATAGTTCCTGGTGTAGTCTGAGATGTAGTTATTTTATGCTGCAGATCTCCAGTGACTTTGGGTCCACACATTCACTGGCCTTCTTTAACTTGATATTGCACTACACACATGAAGAGTGTATAATGGGGAGTGTTGGAATGCAGGAAGGTATTTTTGTCTTCCTTGGTGTGAATTCTTAATCTCAAAACTTGGAGGAGAAGCTAAGTGTTGAAGGAGGATGTTTTTTTTTTAAAGTCTCCTATAAAGGCAGTGAACTGGAGAAATATTTAAACTGCAGGCTATTGCTCCAACAGGGAGACCTGCCATTTCGGGGTCTCCAGAGCACCAGTGAGCTGGAGATGGGCATCGTTCCAGTCCTGGAGGACTATCCCACCTGATGTGCTCAGGGTGGGAGAGAAGAGAATATTGTCTCCTCGAATTGGAAATAACCGTAAATTTTACACCTTGTCCTTTTTTTAATTTGCCATATATGGGGAGAGGAGGTAGCAGACTCCTTTCTTCCCCAGAGTAATTATATTTGCTTGGTGTGTTGACTAAGTGTTTGAGATTACTTTTATTTTTGTTGGTGTTTGTTTTTAAGGTACTGGGAAACTTGGTTTCTCTTTTGTGCGAATCACAGCTCTCATGGTGTCCTGCAACCGCCTGTGGGTGGGCACAGGCAATGGTGTAATCATCTCCATCCCTCTAACAGAAAGTAAGTGATGGGGGACTTTGAGAAAAATAAATGATTTACATGTATGTGCCTTTTCTCTTTGTTTCCCTAATGCTGATTATGGAGGCCTCAGTATGCTCTGTACGCTCATGTTGTAGTTGAGTTCTTGGGTAAGGGTAGCGGGGTGGGAGTCTCCCGATTGCCTTGTGCTCTCCAAAAAAATAATGTCATTGAGAGATGGTACTTTGCCCTGGTCAGCAGCTTCATCAGGTAGGAATAACTCTGACCTTTTGAAGCACTGCATTTTTGACCACCTTTTTCATTTCTGCTTGTAAGACCTGTAATTAGGCTGTCTGTTGTTTTCCTGATTCTATTCTCGTGCCGTGCACTGACTTCAACCAGCCCCTGATTTCTGCCAATGCCTCTTCATGGAAAGTATCAAAGTCGTGCTAGAAAGGTTGGTGTCCTGATGTTGGGATTTTGTTCTATTTTAGATCTGGGATGGGAAGGGAAGGGATGAAAATCCCATTTGCAGTTCTAGAAAGTCTTGGGGAAGCTGAAAGCAAGCACGCACTTCAGTTTGGACAGATATGTTCAATGTGGATTCAGAACAGTGCATGTGTCGTACCTGCTCAATGGCTGACCCTGTGCTATAATTGGGTAATATTTAGATTAGAAGGGCATTCTCTTCTACACTGTACTAAAAGCTTTAATAGCAATTTGTAAATTCCAAATGCCAGCACCAAAAGTAGGTGTAGTTTGCAAATGTACTGGTCATGGAGACGAGCACCAGCCCCATTCCCCCAGTTGTAATCCCTTTCACGGGGGGTGCAGAATGTGGTATGAGGGCAGTGTATGGCAAAGGGAATTTTTGCCTATGAAATGTAGCTTGTCTGCCAGCAGATAATGGTGTTGTTTTGTGAATTTTTCAGTGTTTCTAGTCTGTGTCACCTCATGTTGCCTCTAAAAAAAGGGGAAAGGACAATCGGGGGCTCGTGTGCCTCTCATTCTGAGGACAATCTAATCTAGGGTGAGGAGGGAGAGTGGGATAGCATATTTCCCCACACATTGCAGCTTCTTCAGAACAGGCACTGGTAGCAGGGAAGCAAAGAGAAAGACAACCCTGAATAGCAAAGGTCCGTGTAAGATGTGTTGATATCTGACAGTCACTCACGTGCTTGCCCACTCCCCTGCAGTAGAAAGGGCACACAGTTTGTCTTAAGCAGTTCAAAACATTCCCTCTGCACCTCCGTCACATCCAGCGTTAACTTACTACTTCAGTTTAAAACTTGCCCATGCCTTTGGCTGCTGAGGCACATCTGTCCAGATTCCTTTAGTGGAGGCCCGAAGGGTGAAGGGTGTAGTGTCTGAATCCTCCACACACCACCCACTAATCCTGTCTCCCGTCAGGCCCTTGCTAGCGATTGTGTGGTATTCTGTATCGCTGCCCGCCTTCCTGGGAGTAGGAGGTTGTGGGTGAAGGTCAGAATGTCTTGTAGGGACAACGTTGCTTTGTGTTTTCCCTTCACGAAGTATACTCGTACCTGCAAACCCATTAGTGTATGGAGCATGCCTACATTCCAAGAATGAAGACCCTGCAAGGTAGGTAATGTTTCTCTTCTGCATTTTAACCCTGGTTTCTAACTTGGATTGTTCACGATTTTCCCTGAGGTGGTCTGTTTCCCATTGATGAGCAATCAACGTCAATTATCTCGCCAGATGTGCATGGCCCCTGCCTGGGCCAGTGCCTCTGCTCCTGGGTAGCTGGGTCACCAGGCAGCCAGCCAGTGAGAGAACTCCATCTGGGTTCCTCCTTGTTTTTCTTTCTTCCCCCATCACCCCATTCCCACTTGCAGAGAGGCACTGGTGCCCTTTGCCCTGTGGCTCTCCACCCACTGGCTCAAATCATCAGTTAAGTGGAATGGGGGATTTCAACACACTCTGGCTGCTCCCACAACAACAACAACTTGTATTTTTATAGCACCTTTTACGTAGTAAAACATCCCACGGCGCTGCACAGGAGTATTTTAAGACAAAAAAAAATTTGACACCAATCCACATAAGGATAAATTAGGGCAGGTGACCAAAAGCTTGGTCCAAGAGGTAGGTTTTAAGGAGCATCTTAAAGGAGGAAAGAGGCGGACGGGTTTAGGCAGGGAATTCCAGAGCTCAGGGCCCAGGCAACAGAAGGCACGGCCACCAAAGGTTGAGCGATTATAATCTGGGATCCTCAAGAGGGCAGAATTAGAGGAGCGCAGATATCTCTTGGGGGATTACAGAGATGGGAAGGGGCGATTTGAGAACAAGGATGAGAATTTTGAAATCGAGGCGCTGCTTAACCGGGAGCCAATGTAGGTCAGCGAGCACAGGGGTAATGGGCGAACGGGACTTGGTGCGAGTTAGGACACGGGCAGCTGAGTTTTGGATGACCTCAAGTTTACGTAGGGTGGAATGTGGGAGGCCAGCCAGGAGTGCGTTGGAATAGTCCAGTCTAGAGGTAACAAAGGCACGAATGAGGGTTTCAGCAGCGGATGGACTGAGGCAAGGGTGGAGACGGGCGATGTTACGGAGGTGGAAGTAGGCTGTCTTTGTTATGTTGCGGATATGTGGTCGGAAGCTCATTTCAGGGTCAAATATGACACCAAGGTTGTGAACAGTGTGGCAGATGTTAGGGAGAGGGATGGAGTCAGTGGCTAGGGAATGGAGTTCGTGGCGGGAACCGAAAACAATGGCTTTGGTTTTCCCAATATTTAATTGGAGAAAATTTTTGCTCATCCAGAACTGTATGTCGGACAAGCAGTCTGACAATTTAGACACCGTGGAGGGGTCGGGAGAAGAGGTAGTGAGGTAGAGCTGGGTGTCGTCAGCGTACATGTGGAAACTGACGCTGTGTTTTCGGATGATGTCGCCAAGGGGCAACATGTAGATGAGAAATAGGAGGGGGCCAAGGATAGATCCGGGGGGACACCAGAGGTAACTATGCGGGAGTGGGAAGAGAAGCCGTTGCAGGTGATTCTCTGGCTACGATTAGATAGATAAGAATGGAACCAGGCGAGTGCAGTCCCACCCAGCTGGACGACGGTGGAGAGGCGTTGGAGAAGGGTGGAGTGGTCAACCGTGTCAAAGGCTGCAGACAAGTCAAGAAGGACGAGGAGGGGTAGTTTACCTTTGTCACAGTCACAAAGGATGTTATTTGTGACTTTGATGAGAGCCGTTTCGGTACTGTGGCAAGGGCGGAAACCTGATTGGAGGGATTCAAACATGGAGTTCCGGGAAAGATGGGCACGGATTTGGGAGGCAACAACACGTTCAAGGACTTTGGAGAGGAAAGGGAGGTTGGAGATGGGGCGGTAGTTTGTAAGGATGGAGGGGTCAAGGGTTGGTTTTTTGAGGTGAGTGGTGATGACGGCAGATTTGAGGGAGGGGGTGATGACGGCAGATTTGAGGGAGAGGGGGACAGTCCCTGAGGAGAGGGAACTGTTAACAATATCAGCTAACATAGGAGCCAGAAAAGGAAGTTGAGTGGTCAGCAGTTTGGTGGGAATAGGGTTGAGGGAGCAGGAGGTGGGTCTCATAGACAAGATGAGCGCGGAGTCATGAGGGGAGATCGGAGAGAAACTGGAGAAAGATGTGAGTTCAGGGCTAGGGCAGGGGGGAACTTTAGAGAAAGTTTGGCCCAGTGGGCTAGGGGAAGGAAGGGAAGTGGTAGAGGCAGCTGAACGGATGGTCTCAATCTTGGAGACAAAGAAGTCCATGAGCTCCTCACACTTGTTATCGGAGGTGAGGATGGAGGGGAGAGGGGTTTAAGAAGACTGTTAGCAGTAGAGAATAGGAGCCGGGGTTTATCTCCTGTGCCGCTTAACCATTCCATTTTCTTTTAATTGCAAGATATTTACATGAAAATAATACACAAAGGAGTGATGTTTGGTTTCAAAAATTTGGGAGGAGGTTACACCTACTACTTTTCTCTCACCCCCTTCCCCCATGAACATCTCCCCAAAATTGAGTGAGATTGAAGTTTTAGTGACCTTACATTTACGAATAGACTGTGCAGCCATTCTGAAGCAGTCATTTGGGGATTGCTCAGTGGTGCTTGCTAAAGATTGTGTTGCAGCCACAGTCTTGGGGTTGGAATAAAACTGGCAAAGTTACCATTGGTGAACTAGTGGTGCACTGTCTTAATTCTAGGTGTAACTAGTTACATTCAGGTCTTTCACAGAGCCCAGTAAGTGGAGACATATCGCATAGCACCGACTCGATGTGGCTTTATTGGGGCTGGGATCGAATGTTGCTTTATTAAGGAATCTTCTACAACCCATTTTATTTACAAGGGTGATGATTCCAGCTGCCATAGCCACAGTTGGTTTAACATCTTTGAAAGTTTTTCATGATGACATAAAAGGTTTTGTTCTAGAACTGTCTATAAATTTTAAAAGAAAATTACAGGCTTGAGATGCAAGCGTGGTGGGTTCTTATTAATCCTTTTCCTCTACTGTCATACTTGCCCACTCCCCCTTTGCCACCTCTTCTCACTATAGCTGTAGTCCTCCACCAGGGACGGTTACTGGGTCTGAGGGGTAAGTGCAGATCAAACCATCAGAATCTTTCTCTCTCGGGCTGCTTTAGCCAGTCAAGGCAGTTTATATCCACCTTTTGTTTATAATGTTCGCCCTCTTCCCGTTTTCTCTCTCTCTCTCTCTCTCTCTCTCTCGTCTAAATGTTACCCTGGCGCTGGTCACTGCATTGCGGCAGTATGTATGTTTGCTGAATGGTCACAGTAGCCTGAGTACTCGATGTTCCATCCCTCGACTCTGAGGGACCTTTTATTTTGTCTTGAAGGCTGTCATTTCCATGTCTCTTCACTGAAGCTGTGCAAACACTGCTGCCTGTGTTTCATTTCTTTACTTGTAATGACTTACTGTTCCATTTACTAATTTTAAAAACCCACCAGGGTGGCCATAGGTATGGAGATTGTGTCTAATGTTCAGCCTTCTATTAAAGGTTTAACATCTCGCGTTAAAAGTTGTGAAGGTATTGGGCTGGTTTATTTCTCTGTTAGGAGCAAGGAACAAATTAACTTTATATGCAATTGAACCCATCTAACCTGCGTTATGAAATTAATTGGGTGCTTGCAGTCTGATTGTTCTCAGGCTGACGCAGGGACTTCATTTCTGCATTCAACTTAAGTTGCAAATCTTGATTTTTTTTTTATGTATAAAAGAAGTCACATTCGGAATCTTGAGTCACATGAGTAAAACATTGCCCATTTTCTGTTACTTTGCAAGTAGGAGCTTCTTCCCACCTTGGGGAGCAGCTGAATGGTAACCGCTCTCCTGTGTTTGTTCATCTAACGTGCCAGTGTGTCTCAGTGTTAAAAATCCAGCTCAGATGTTCATCTTGCCCAGTTCCAGTTATTTTAATATTTGGGAGCCAGATTCCCGTTATTGTGCAGGTTTTGCTGAGTCTTGGTATAACGGGGACGTCATGGTGCATCAGCATTCTGCACCGTTCACCTCCTAGGGCCTCATTCTGAATCCAGCCGAGACCTATGAGATGAAAAGGTCTCCTTTTGCCACTTGAAAGTTTCTGAAGTGAAGAGTGTGCGGTTTAATTTCAATGCATTCATGGGGGGTGGGATGGGGCGGGGAGTCCTCAACACGGCAATCTGAGGAGGGGCTACAGGGGTGGCTAGTCCAGGACGTGGGAAAGATGTACTCGTGCAGCAGCAACTGCTCTTCTGAGCAGTGGGTTAACCTGGTTGTTGGAAGAATGGAAGCAGTTTTGTTTTTGGAAGGCTAATTTCACATACTTGGGCAAAAAGCGAGTTTTCCATTCTCAGCAAAGGTGCACCTTGCCTCTCGAATACAGAGCAGTCTCTACCCAGTGATTATATTCCAATCCTGGCAGAACACTCTGCCTCTTCTGTTCAGCACTAGAAACAGCATTGTTCCAAATGTGGAAACCAGCAGATCAGGGTGTTAGAGTTAATACTGTGAAATGTTGCAAGCTTCTAAACCGGGTTAACCAATTAATGGGTTGAAGCTTCATGGATAGGTCTGCACAGGGAGCGACTCTGGCGTAGAAACTCGTCTGGCGCGGTGGCGCGAAACGGGCGTTATCGGATCGGCCGCCCGTTATACACAGCGCCCGATATTCAGTTCCATCGACTGCAATTTCTGTTCTGCCCACTGTTTGTATTTGCACTTTGGGGAAATTTGTAGTGTATGGGTTAGTACGTACAGTGGCTCAAAGCCTTATCTAAATGATCGCTGTACTTTCCCTGAGACGGCATTGAAGTTTCCCTGTCTTCTGACTCCCCTGATCAGTACAGTGGCGTCACTGTGTATAGACTCTGAGTGAAACCTCATTCTACTTGGCTACAGAGATTATCAATTAAAATTCTCATTTTAATAAAATAACTGCAAAACAGAAGTTTAGACACCATTTTATCAAAACCTCACTAACCAATTTTTTAAAAGTTTTACTGCTACCACTGATTAAATTCTACGGGTCTGAATCCAATCACAATTGAAAGAGAATTTGCTGCAAATACTCCAGTAAATGTAGTTTTCTTAATGTCGCACTCCCAGTACCAGCAGAGTTCTCACTGACGGGAGAGAGATGCCAGCTTGGCATTAAGCACACTCCATTACCCATGTCCTCCTGCCCTCGACAGAACTGAGCATGCTCTGTTGATATTTTTTTTTCCAGATCTTTCCTGAACTGGCGCACTCTTCCTAAAGTACCTGTTTTTACTTTAACACCTTTTCATTTTGCTTCAGCTTCAGCCAACACTGCCATACTTGTGGCTGTTTTTTTTATATATATAATGATTTTCTCCAGAAATCCTTTCAGTTTTCTACAGGTTCCATTGCTCTCACTTACCACTTTCTCTCTCTCTCTCTCTCTCTCTCTCTCTCCAGCCAATAAGGTGTCAGGGGGATCTGGAAACCGTCCTGGAAACGTCATCCGTGTCTATGGCGATGAAAACAGTGACAAGATCACCCCTGGCACATTTATACCTTACTGCTCTATGGCACATGCTCAGCTGTGTTTCCATGGACACCGAGATGCCGTCAAGTTCTTTGTAGCAGTTCCAGGTGAGCAATTTGAGGGCATCCCTCATCCGCGCTGGATTATTATCTAGAACCTGAAAAATGTTGCAAAGCACTTCGCATATAATGAATTGCTTTGAAGAACAGTCACTGTGCACAGCAACACCCCACAGACTCACCAGTTGATCTGTTTTTTGGTGGTGGTTGAGGGAGGAATGTTGGCCCGGGACACTGGGAGAGCTCCCTGCTCCTCTTCGAATAGTGCCATGGGATCTTCAGCATCCGCTGTACCACTGGAACAGGCAGATGGGGCTTTGGTTTAATGTCTCATCTGAAAGACAGCACCTCCGACAATGCAGGACGCTCACTACCACACTGAAATTTCAGTCCAAGTTGTGTGCTTATGTCCTGGAATGGGGCATAATGAGTGTGCTAGCAACTGAACCAAACTAACTTCTGAATTATTGAACCAAGATTTGCCGACCATGTCCTTTTTTAATGACTCTATTCCCCATTCACTATATGTAATAATTCGCCCCTTCCCCACTCCCACAAAGTGCAGCCAGTAACTGCTCACGTGGCCTCTTTATGTTAAATAATGGCTTGTGACCCCAGATGTGTCACAGATATGGACTGGAGGCAATGTTCCCTCTAAGCTGCACTGCCATGCAGTAATGGGAAAGATCCCGCACAGGCCGCTCACTGGCTTCATTGTAAATACTGCGCATGCGCGGAAGTTTAAAGGGACAGCGCACCAAAGAAACAGGCCACGCAGAACAAAGCGCTGCTTACAGGGAACTTTGGCTGGAGGGTGCTTTTATTTATCCTCTGCTGTTGTGGAGGAGTGAAAAGATTCCTGGTGGAACTGTTGGTGGTGCTTGGAAATGTGGCCACATTGTGTGTTTTACTTTAGAAGAATGTTTTAATGGAGTCAGTCCATTGTTGTTAGCAGTAGACTGTGCCCCCCACTTGGAGGGTCCATCCTCTGGCCCCAGGCTCAGCATAAGTTCGAGCTCTGCCACTATCTGTGGGGTAATATTGCGGGCTTGCCTGATGGGTGCCTTGTGGAAGCGGAGTGCTCCAGCTCTCGAGAACAGCCTTTCTGACCAGGCGTGCCTCCAGTCAGCCAGCCAGGACTGAGCCACAGTGCAGGCTGGCCCTGCCATCCAGCTGACCGTTGTTACGCAAATGAGGAAACTGCAGGACGGGTGCGTCACTGGAAAGCAAAAGTGATCTTTGCCGGTGTTAAAACACTTTTAACCTTGTTTAATGTTCGGTCATGCTCTAGGTATACCGTTTGGTGATGTTGAGCACTCGTTTGAAAAATTAGGAGCTTCTGCATCCGATGGATCCAGCCAGCAGTCAACGAGATCAGTGCTGGTTATGAGCGGTGGCGAGGGGTACATCGACTTCAGGATGGGTGAGGATATTACATGTTCAGTGCTTCACATAAATGTAAACTTCATTAAGGGAAATGTACTTTGCTTTAGGACTTTTCTTTCATTTTTTTCTATCCCTTCATCTCCCGTATCTGGCTAGGGGAGGGGGCAGTTCTTTATTTCCCCATATCAAGCACTTTCCTAGGCTGGGGAAGGGGAATGGCTGTGGACATAAATCCAGGCCTCCCATCATATCTCATCTACTGACCGATAGGTGGAACCAACCCCAGCTGGCTGCCAGGCCGATGAATTTGAGTTGGGAGCTTGCACTGTCCCGGCACAAATTTCAATACGATATACAAGAAAGAACAGGCGACACATTTGGAGAATGTTGGTAAACCGTCCGGCAAGCAGAATTCAGGGCTATAATCAGTCAGCAGTCTTGAGGCCATCCTACTGAAGCTGTACATTGTTCTAGGCAGCCTGCACCTGGTCACCGAGGCACAGGGTAAACGCCAGACCCTGGATGTGGTGTAGAGAAGGGCCAAGGGCTGAGCTCTAGCGGCAGGGGACTGAATTAGAAAAATTCTTCAGCTTTGAAAGGAAGCAAATGCAAGGGACCTTGGGTTGTATATAAGGTATTGAGTGAGGCATGAGAGGGGACCTTGTAGATGAATATAAGCTAGTGAATAGACTGGAAATGTTAAACCTGGAGCACTGTTTTAAACTAAAACTGCAGGAGAGTCGGGATTTAGGACTGATGTCGGGAAAGCACTTCTCTCTCGCTCTCTGTACTTTAATATCTGGAATGGCCTTTCAGGGAGGCAAAAACTGGAATTGTTCAAGAGGTAGTGTGATGAGAACAGAAGAACGTAACATAAGAATTAGGAGCAGGAGTCGGCCACTCGGTCCCTCTCGCGCCTGCTCCGCCATTCAATCAGATCATGGCTGATCTTCTCCCTCATCTCCACTTTCCCCGCTCGATCTCCATATCCCTTGATTCCCTGAGTGCCCAAAAAGATACGGTGACAGAGAAGCGTAGGTGACTCTGGAAAGGTTGAGCTGGCTGGGCCGATCAGTCTCCCTCATCTATAATGAGCTTTGTGACCCTCCCACTCTATCTTATATCGGAGGCCCACTGATCAGCACTCAACCCCCCCCCCCCCCCCTGCCCCCATATATAATATGGTAACCAGCTCAGGTAATACAAACCATTATAGTGTTCTTCTTTCTGTTTTCACCTTTGCCTCACTGCGCGCCAGCCAGTGGCCTATTGACCTGCTCCTGTGACGTTCACCAGCGCTACTCTGAAAATCTCTTGAGTGACTGCACTTTGTGTGGGTTCCAGACAAAAACTCTGGCTTTACAAAAACACCAATAAGACGACGTGCGCAGCGAGTTGTTGTGATCTGGAACGCGCTGCCTGAAAGGGCGGTGGAAACCGATTCAACAGTAACTTTCAAAAGGGAACTGGATAAATACTCGAAGGGGAAAAATTTGCAGGGCTGTGGGGAAAGAGCAGGGGTGGGGGAGTGGGACTAATCGGGTAGCTCTTTCAAAGAGCCAGCACAGGCATGATAGGCAGAATGGCCTCCTTCTGTGTTGTAAGATTCTGTAACATCTTCTCATTAACTTCATACATCATGGCAAGGGTTGTTTGAAATGTATTGTTCCCTTTAGGTGATGAGAGTGAAGAGACAGAGGAGCTCAGGGAGACGCTACAGATTCAGCCTTCACTGGCCAAAGCAGAGAGAAGTCACTTAATCGTGTGGCAAGTCACGTTCAACGATGACTGAACGACACAACTTCACCACAGAATGACTGAGTTACAAGAAAACCTTGCATGTTGTTTTATTTTGGTTTATTTTCGTTTTAATTTCTTCACCGCAGAGTGTTTGAGCAGTTCTTCACCATGGTTCCTCAGTTTGCATGGTGGAGTTCAGAGCGGGAGGTAGGTATCTCTGAGCTGCTCTACTGTCCTTGTCCTTTTTACAGGGTCTTCCTACTGTTGAAAGACAGCGCTTGCTGAGCATAGTCACTTCAAAGAACATAGGCTGCCTTAGTAAAACAACAGGTGTTAGTTCTTAAGGGTTATTATGCTAACACTATTCTAAAGAACTAATTTGTATTTGCAATGATTATAAAGAAAGCTATTTATTTCTGCGTGGGTGTTATCACGGTTACCAAAGGACATTAACCCGGAGTAGCACTCATGTCAAATGATTGGTAGAGCGAGAGAGCCAGTCAGTCAGTCAGTCTTGTTTTAGAGCCCTGTGGTGTTTCGGGAGATATCATCCAATTCAGCTCAGTTCATTTTTTTTATTGCAATTTGTTGTAGAAAACTGTGGACACTCTTGACAGGGAAAGTTAACAACCTGTGCTGCACCTCAGAACCATTTTATATACACTACTAAAATGTCTTCTTTTCTCTAACAGAAGTGCTTTAATTTTATTGACAGTTTTGTTGAGAAAGAAACATTTGCGTCTCTCCAAGCCTATTTTAAAAAAATATATACAAATTTTATGGTCTGTTTTTTTGTAAGTTGATCTCTTTAGACACTTTATCTTGTATTTTAATTGCTCTGTAATTTGAAAACTGAATGCTCCGGCGTTGAATTGCTCTCTGTTGAAACCCAAGGCTTCATTATGGTGAGCTCAATAGCTCATATTGCAGTGTAGCCATTTCAGTATTTATTACCTATTATTAATGAACCTTTGCGGTTCAGAATGTAACTTTGTACAAGAAAAAATATATATATGTATATCAAAGACGGCTGCTGTTTTTTTGGTTGTGTTTCTTTGGCTCTGAGCTAATTTGCGTAGTGTGGGACCTGTATTATCACATCGTAGAAATTGGAAATGGAGTCATACTGGGGGTTGAGAATCGTACATAATCAGGCCCCCTGATTTGCAATGACTGAATAAATCGGATTTTATTTTTATTCTGTAAGGTTTCCTGGGATTTCTTTTACCGTTTTAGCGATCACAATCTGTGATTCTGTCCATTTTGCCACAAAACTAGTGCCCTTACACATAACCTTCCCTCAACGCACCGTTTCAAACAAACCTTCCCTCCCTCCAAAAGCAAGTCCTTTGTAATGCTGCCTTTTTGAAATTCAGTGTTGGCGTTCTTTCCCTCACTTTATTGAGTTCTCTGAGGATTTGGGTGGTGCAATTGATTAGAATATTGTGCATTGGCATTGGGTTCAAATCCAGCCCAGAATGTGGGAGTGAAGATCACCTCTCTGAACAGTATAGGCCCAAGGAAGATGGGCTTGAGGGCAGTACGAAACCAGCCCCCAGTAGTTGCATGTCCACAAAAGTTTCCAAAATTCAGTGCTGATGGGCAGTGTCACTGAGAACAGAAATGTGGTGTTGGCGTAGCTCAGTGGGTAGCGCACTCTCCTCTGGGTCAGAAGTATCACTATCGTTGTAGGAGTGCTGTAGTAAATTGGGTCTTAAAGCACATTGTTGGGAATGAGTTACAGGGTACTTAAGATGACCTAATCTTAGAGGGACTAGCTGTAATGATCAAACGTTTCATTTCTCCAGCAGTAGGATCTTTCAGCTCGATAGGCATGCGTGCCTACTTGGCTCAGTTGGTAGTACTTTCACCTCTGAACCAGAAGGTCATGGACTTTAGCACATAATCTCGGTTGACACGGCAGTGCAGAGGGGAATGCTCTATTTGAAGAGCAGGGAGTTCTCCCAGTGCTTAGGCCAACACTCCTCCCTCAAAACAGCACCACCAAAAATGGATATCCTCCAATTTGCTCCATTTGTGGGGGTCTTGCTGTGTATAAATAGGCTGTCACGTTGCCTACATAAGTGGACATTGAAATCGAATCCAAGAGCTAATGGAGGTTGGGAAGGATCATAACATAAGAAATAGGAGCAGGAGTAGGCCCTTCGGCCCCTCAAGCCTACTCCGCCATTCAATAAGATCATGGCTGATCTTCGACCTCAACTCCTACCTCAGCATGATTGATGAGTGGGATTTTGTGCTGGAGAAGTAGGAGAAATTCGGGGTGGGGTGCAGACAGCTTTTTTTTAAACTTCCTAGTATTTTTATTTTCAATTTTATGTGAAATATGTTTACATTATGAAACAAGAGAACAAAGTTTCGTAGCAACCACCCTTCTGGAGTTTGATGGGTTTCGTTGTTTGAGGTGAAAAGCCCATCAATCGATGTTTTCTACTCCCGTTGACTCGTAATAGGTTGTTGTGGCCAGAAATTCTCCTGTCTCTTTCCATCAGGGGCCAGTGATGAGGTGAGTGAACACTCCTCATTTCCTTTGCAGTTGTTCACGGTGGTGATTGCAGGGGCCGTGAGACACCCAGGCATAATACTGAGCCCAGGCTGTATTTTAGGACAGTTCTGTCTCCGGTCTTTCAGCATCTGTCTGTCTGACACCCACAATCTGCCACTGACTGATTTTAACAGGCTCTCAGTACATTTACAACTCGTAGTGGAGCCTTTTATGTAACAAAATGGCTTGAGGTGTTTTATGAGGGACTGGCGGACACTGAGCAGGTGCTAAAAACATATGGGGAGGTGGCTAACAGCACAGTTAAACACACATGCTTTCAGGAGTGTTTTGCAAGTGGGAAGAGGTGGTCAGGGTTTGGGAAGAGAGGAAGTGCAGTTTCACCTTTGATGGAAGCACATATGCCTGATTAAGATTGTCTACAAGTGCAACACTGCGATCCAATGGCTAAAAAGAAAAAGACTTGCATTTATGTAGCACCTTTCACAACTCACGACATCTCAAAGCGCATGAAGTACCTTTTGAAGTGTAATCACTGTTGTAATGTAGGAAACGCAGCAGCCAATTTGCGCACAGCAAGCTCCCACAAACAGCAATGAGATAATGACCAGATAATCTGTTTTAGTGATGTTGGTTGAGGGATAAATATTGGCCAGGACACCGGGGATAGCTCCCCTTCTCTTCGAAATAGTGCCATGGGATCTTTTACGTCCACCTGAGAGCAGAAGGAGCCTTGGTTTAACATCTCATCCGAAAGACGGCACCTCCGACAGTGCAGCGCTCCCTCAGTACTGCCCTGGAGTGTCGGCCTAAATTTTTGTGCTCAAGTCTCTGGAGTGGGACTTGAACCCACAACCTTCTGACTCAGAGGCAGAGAGTGCTGCCCACTGAGCCACGGCTGCATTAAGCAGGTGATGCTGGAATCTGAAGAAATCTCTGAACATTCTTCAGATCTCCTGTATGCTGCTGTATTGATGGTACTAAATGCCAGAGGAGCACTCTTCAAGGTTTGCAGTGTGTTTATTATGATTTATACAACATATTTTGTGGCAGTTTAAAAATGTACACATATACAGAATTACAATTTTTTAATTTTTATTAGTACAATGGATGCCAAGACTGGTGCAAAGTGGAAAATGTTCCCTTGTACACTGCCCCATCAAACACTCCCAGGGCAGGTACAGCACGGGTTAGATACAGATTAAAGCTCCCTCTACACTGTCCCATCAAACACTCCCAGGGCAGGTACAGCACGGGTTAGATACAGAGTAAAGCTCCCTCTACACTGTCCCATCAAACACTCCCAGGGCAGGTACAGCACGGGTTAGATACAGAGTAAAGCTCCCTCTACACTGTCCCATCAAACACTCCCAGGGCTGGTACAGCACGGGTTAGATACAGAGTAAAGCTCCCTCTACACTGTCCCATCAAACACTCCCAGGGCAGGTACAGCACGGGTTAGATACAGAGTAAATGTTCCTCTACACGGCTCAGTGAATGTTCACAAGAGTGACCTTCCCTGTGTTTTTTTGTGTGAAAATATTCCAACATTTTTCAGTTGGTGATCTGCCATTAATCCGAGTTGCAGTAATGCCATCTGACCACAGTGTGGTGGTGTTGCACAGGGAGTGAATCGTGCATGTTGGCCTGGGTAAAGTGGGTTGATACCGCTGGCTCCTGGGTCATATTGGTGACCAGCAGGGGTGGGGGGGTGGGAGCAGGTATAAAAATACCAGAGCTAAATGTACAGGCAAATCATGATAACAGAAACAAGGTGTTGTTTTGCACTTCGATATAAGGAATTCCTGTGAACAAGGTTTTCGGGACCTTCAGTCTAACCAGAAACCATCAGTATTCAACGCAACATGACCTGTATCGCAGTGACTAAATGTCTGAATAAGTTTTTAAGGGAAATGTGGCAGAACAGTCTAGAGGGGCTGTGAATGGCCTAATCCTGCGCCTGCGTATGTTTTACCTTCGGCGTTAAAACTGAAGAAATTGGGAACGATTTTACAATGTGATTTTGGTGCTGGTGGATGAGGAATTCTATACAAAGGGTGGGACTGTGATTCGGTTTGTTTGGCTCCCTACGTTTGAATGACTTGTATATTTACCTAACGGTTGTGTCGTGAATCAAACGTGCCACTTCCTGTCCAACGCACTCTGATTTAACAGGCCCATCAATCTCTGGATGAATCCCATTGAATGTGACAACTTGCAGGACTTCAGAGCAACGAGCTTGGAGCCGAAGTGGAAATGTCAATTGATTCAAATTGGCTTCCATCTGGAGTAGTGAGCGAGCATTTTATCACGTGTCACGTGTGTGTGACTTTTTTTAAAAAGTGTTTTGCTATCCACAAATAATGGAAATTGGGAGGAGAAGTTAAACCGAGGCCCCATCTGCCTGCTCAGGTGGATGTTCAAGATCCCACGACAATATTCGAAGAAGAGCAGGGGAGTTCTCCAGGCCTGGTCAACATTCCTCCCTCAACCAACATCACCAAGAAAGCAGATTAATTCCTCATTCATCTCATTTGCTGTTTGTGGGATCCTGCTGTGTACCAATTAGCTGCCTTTCAGTCAGTGATACAGGAACAGGAGGAGGCCATTCAGCCCCTCGAGCCTGCTCCGCCATTCACTTAGACAATGGCTGATCTGCACCTCAACTCCATTTTTCCACCTTTGCTCCATGTCCCTCGATACCCTCACCCAACAAAAATCTATCAATCTCAGTCTTGAAAGCTCCAATTGTCCCCCAGCATTTTGGGGGCGAGATCCAGATTTCCACTAGCCTTTGTGTGGAAAAGTGTAACCCTGTCTCTGCCACCTCTTGCTGTGTGCCTTATGACGGAGATGAACTAGCAGGGGTCAGAAAATTGATGCTTAAGTTGTTGGTTACAAATTATTGTTACAACAAGCTAAAGCGAGGTGGGATTCATGCAATGAATTATATGGAGGGATCACCATGTGCAGTGATGGGACACTATCCTCTAAATATGTACAAAAATAGTGGGCGCTTCTCACCCTTAATCGAGGGTAATCCTTGCTGTATTTTTTCTTTTTCCCCTAACTGAGGAAAAATTTAAATTACCAGGTGTATTTTTCCTTACAGTCTATCCACACAATGTATAATTGATCATTCCTTTGTGACCTGCCCTGGTGGCTGTAATTCACCAGCACCCTATTACCATTGTAGATAGCAGCACCTTTAGCAAGGAATATGCTTGGTGGAGTAGTGTGGGACCATGCTTGTTTGGGCCTGTGTTTCTTCCCCTGCACACTGAGTGCCTCGTCTTAGCTGTGCTGTTGCAGAGAGTCATGTGCTAGAAACTGGGAGCTTATTCACAATGAGAATGGGCAGATCTGAGGGTTGTTCTACATTCTTGGGCTGCTTACGCTCACTTCCTGCTGGCCGTTTTCAGAACGGCAGGTTGACTGCCCTTTCACAATGGACACTGTGGGAAAGCAGAGAAAGGACGGGGAGAAAAATATTCCATAGAATTTACAGCACAGAAACAGGCCATTCAGCCCAACAGATCCATGTCGGTGTTTGTGGTCCACACGAGCCTCCGCCCACCACTCTTCATCTCGCCGTATCAGCATAACCTATTCCTTTCTCCCTCATGTGTTTATCCAGCTTCCCCTTAAATGCATCGATACTATTCGCCTCAACCACTCCGTGGTAGTGAGTTCCACATTCTCACCACTCTCTGGGTAAAGAAGTTTCTCCTGAATTCCCGATTGGATTTATTAGTGACTATCTTATAATTATCACCCCAAGTTCTGGTCTCCCTCACAAGTGGAAACATCTTCTCTATGTCTACCCTATCAAATCTCTTCATAATCTTAAAGACCTTTATCCGGTCGCCCCTCAGCCTTCTCTTTTCTAGAGAAAATATCTCGTCCACCAGCAACGTGAGGGAAAGCACAGGAGAGGATGTGGATCTTTTATCACTTCTCAAATGTATGCCTTGCTGCTAGTTGGCCAGCTTCTTGGTCTAGCAAGTGCCCACCAGGGGACTGGAAGGTACACATGGCTTGGTCACATGTAATCAGGCGCTTGTTCGGTGTGAACCATCCAGTGACATTTTAAATAAGTTGAGCTTATTTTCCATCCTTCCAGGACAGAATGAGCAAGTGGCAAATTACACAGAGGGTAAGTGTCATTGTGCAGTGATTGAGAATTGATGGGGAGTTAAGTTGCTGCCAGTTTAGGTCTGTAGCGATATCTTTATCACTTTGTTTTCTCTCCGAGTTCCAGTTCCCCCCCTCTCTCCAAAAGCAGTGCACGAGCTGCAGTAAACAAGCAGCCTCGTCCCATCCCCACCCGCTCTCTGGGGCAGACTTCACCCAGCCTGAGAGATTCTGGACTCTGTGTTCTTGTTCTGGTTGGGTAGCAGAGTCTTGGGCTGCGAAAAGATAATTTGTGAATTGGGAATTTTTTTTTTAAAACCTTATTTTCAGTTCTTAAAAATCTTGGACCACGTTTAACAATTGTTGACAATCTAGTTATATTTGTATCAGAATTTAATGATGGATGGACAGATCTGCAGTGGGTTCGACATCTCCAACTCTGAGAGCTGGGGGGTGAAATTGGTCAACAACAGGTGGTAGTGAAACAGCAAACCGGTTCTACATGCCGCCCGATTTCTTTCCCATTGACTTCAAGTCGGGGCGGGGGTGTAAAGCGGGGCAGGTGTGTAAATCGGGGCGGGGGGGGTAAATCGGGGCAGGTGTGTAAAGCGGGGCGGGGGGGGTAAATCGGGGCAGGTGTGTAAAGCGGGGCGGGGGGGGTAAATCGGGGCAGGTGTGTAAAGCGGGGCGGGGGGGGTAAATCGGGGCAGGTGTGTAAAGCGGGGCGGGGGGGGTAAATCGGGGCAGGTGTGTAAATCGGGGCGGGGGGGGTAAATCGGGGCAGGTGTGTAAAGCGGGGCGGGGGGGGGGTAAATCGGGGCAGGTGTGTAAATCGGGGCGGGGGGGGTAAATCGGGGCAGGTGTGTAAAGCGGGGCGGGGGGGGGTAAATCGGGGCAGGTGTGTAAATCGGGGCGGGTGTGTAAAGCGGGGCGGGGGGGTAAATCGGGGCAGGTGTGTAAAGCGGGGCAGGTGTGTAAAGCGGGGCGGGGGGGGTAAATCGGGGCAGGTGTGTAAAGCGGGGCGGGGGGGGTAAAGCGGGGCGGGGGGGGTAAATCGGGGCAGGTGTGTAAATCGGGGCGGGGGGGGTAAATCGGGGCAGGTGTGTAAAGCGGGGCGGGGGGGGGGGGTAAATCGGGGCAGGTGTGTAAATCGGGGCGGGTGTGTAAAGCGGGGCGGGGGGGTAAATCGGGGCAGGTGTGTAAAGCGGGGCAGGTGTGTAAAGCGGGGCGGGGGGGGTAAATCGGGGCAGGTGTGTAAAGCGGGGCGGGGGGGGTAAAGCGGGGCGGGGGGGGTAAATCGGGGCAGGTGTGTAAAGCGGGGCGGGGGGGGTAAAGCGGGGCGGGGGGGGTAAAGCGGGGCGGGGGGGGGGGGTAAATCGGGGCAGGTGTGTAAAGCGGGGCAGGTGTGTAAAGCGGGGCAGGTGTGTAAAGCGGGGCGGGGGGGGTAAATCGGGGCAGGTGTGTAAAGCGGGGCGGGGGGGGTAAAGCGGGGCGGGGGGGGTAAATCGGGGCAGGTGTGTAAAGCGGGGCGGGGGGGGTAAATCGGGGCAGGTGTGTAAATCGGGGCAGGTGTGTAAAGCGGGGCGGGGGGGGTAAATCGGGGCAGGTGTGTAAAGCGGGGCGGGGGGGGTAAATCGGGGCAGGTGTGTAAATCGGGGCAGGTGTGTAAAGCGGGGCGGGGGGGGTAAATCGGGGCAGGTGTGTAAATCGGGGCAGGTGTGTAAAGCGGGGCGGGGGTGTAAAGCGGGGCGGGGCGGGGGTAAATCGGGCTGCCAATTCGCGAACACCCATTTTTCACTAATACAAAAAGAAAATACTGCAGATGCTGGAAATCTGAAATAAAAACAGAAAATTCTGGAGACACGCAGCAGGTTATGCAGCATCTGTGAAGAGAGAAAGAGTTAACGTTTCAGGTCGATGACCTTTTGTCAGAACTCTCCAAAAGCAGTGCACGAGCTTGGGTTTTCACTACTTGGGTAAACCAATTTCATCCTCATGGGCTCAAATGGAACTATCTGGATGTCTAACAATTACCCAGTCTGATGGGATAAAGTCACTTCTACTGGCCGTGAATGTCCTGCGTGGAACGAGCTTGGGTAAGTCTCAGCCCATTTCCGAGTGGGCAGGAACCTGCAGCATAAACTGTAACCAGCTGGTACCAATATGGCAAGAGGAAAGTGGGAGAATGTCACACTGGAGGCGAGGCCCACTACTGGGCAGAACAGAGGGAGCTTTACACTCAGTCCAGCTCACTTACCTGACCTGTATATAACCTGGCGCTGGTACGAGGTGCCTGCAATAGAACACGCTCCATTTCACAGCATTAACATCCCTTTCTGGACTCACGGGAGAAGAACTACAGAGATCCTGGCAAGGCCTTTTAAGGTAAGTGGGTGACAAACACAGCTCCACCACGATTTGGAACGTGTAAGAAAAGATTCCTAGCCCTCAGCATGATTGTGTCGTTTGGTTGTGGTGGTTGAAGGTCAATCATCACAGCCCCAGGCTATCGCTGCAGGAGTTCCTCAGGGCAGTGTCCTAGGCCCAACCATCTTCAGCTGCTTCATCAATGACCTTCCCTCCAACATGAGGTCAGAAATGGAATGGGGATGTTCACCGATGACTGCAGTGTTCAGCGCCATTCGCAACTCCTCAGATAATGAAGCAGTCCATGCCCGCATGCAACAAGACCTGGACAACATTCAGGCTTGGGCTGATAAGTGGCGGGTAACATTCGCGCCACACAAGTGCCAGGCAATGACTATCTCCAACAAGCGAGAGTCTAACCACCGCCACTTGACTTCAATGGCATTACTATCGCTGAATTCCCCCCCATCAACATCCTGGGGGTCACCATTGACCAGAAACTTAACTGGACCAGCCACATAAATACTGTGGCAACAAGAGCAGGTCAGAGGCTGGGTATTCTGCGGCGAGAGTCTCACCTCCTGACTCCCCAAATCCTTTCCACCATCTACAAGGCACAAGTAAGGAGTGTGATGGAATACTCTCCACTTGCCTGGATGAGTGCAGCTCCAACAACATTCAAGAAGCTCGACACCATCCAAGACAAAGCAGCCTGCTTGATTGGTACCCCATCCACCACCTTAAACATTCACTCCCTCCACCACCGGCGCACCGTGGCTGCAGTGTGCACCGTCTACAAGATGCACTGCAGCACCTCCCAAACCCGCGATCTCTTCCACCTAGAAGTACAAGGGCAGCAGGCGCATGGGAACACCACCACTTCCAAGTCACACACCATCCTGACTTGGAAATATATCGCCGTTGGAACTCCCTAACAGCACTGTGGGAGTATCTTCACTGCAGGGACTGCAGCGGTTCAAGAAGGCAGCTCACCACCACCACCTTCTCGAGGGCAATTGGGGATGGGCAATAAATGCTGGCCTTGCCAGCGACGCCCACATCCCAAGAACGAATACATTTTATTTTTAAAAAGCATGATAGTGTTGTGGTTCTGTTACTGGACTAATCATAGAATGTGAGTTCAAATCCCACCATGGCAGTTTGAAATAAGAAGTAAAAATCTGGTCTCAGTAAAAGTGGCCCTGAAGCTGTCGGATTGTGGTTAAAAACTCAATTGGTTCACTAATGTCCCTTAGGGAAGGAAACCTGCCGTCCTTACCCGGTCTGGGCCTATATGTGACTCCAGTCCCACACCAACGTGGTTGACTCTCAACTCCCCTCTGAAGTGGCCCAACAAGACACTCAGTTGTATCAACCTAGAGAAGGCAGCTCACCACCACCTTCTCGGGGCAACTTGGGACGGGCAATAAATGCCGGCCTTGGCAGTGACGCCCACATCCCCAGAATCAAATATATACTTTTTTTTTAATTGATAGCTCAGCTGATTAAAGCGGTGAATGGTTTACCCGGACAGATACTATCTGCTGACCCCTTCTGGAAAGTGTGTGTGCGCATTTAGTGAGGACAGGGTCGGACTGGTTTGTGATGGCTTATGTGGTTGAATAGTGGGGCAAGGCAGTGTCCAGGCTTTCACATGAGTGGTTAGAGGCCAGGTGCCCGTACCCCCGGGCAGAGTCGGTGCCCGTACCCCCGGGGAGTGCTGGTGCCCGTACCCCCAGGAGAGCCCGTACCCCCGGGGAGAACCGGCACCTTCGGCGGAGGAGTGAGAAAAGGAGGGTGAAAACTTGCAACATTTTTTAAAGAATTTATATTGCAGTTAATAAATAGTTTGGAGTTTTGAGATTTCACAACAACAAAGTACAAAGATCAGTTTATTCATTATTTATAATTAATCAGTTCAGTTTCATATTCATACAGGACCTATCTCGATTAAATTCCCCCATTTCCTTGCTTTTAATTGATCTGAGATGTCCCTCATTATTTTTTCTCTTCACAGTAAAGTTCTCTCTCTCATTTCACTGGGTTTTTTTTGGCTTCTCTCTCCTGCCCCTGGGTGATTTGCCCTCTCGCTCTTCCTCCTGCCCCTGGGTGATTTGCGGTGTCTCTCTCCTGGGTGATTTGCGGTCTGCTTTGTTGACGGTGTCACTATGGCAAAGGCTAGGAATGCGGAGCTGTGAGCTCCTTATCCCTTGTGCGACTCACTCAGGCTGACGGGGCGATCACCACAGGAGTGAGTGGGGTGAGTCCGTTGCTCCATTGTGCTCCGATTGTTATCGGATACAGCAGCCGAGCCGGGGCGGGTGCAGGACTGTGGCTCATTTCAGGGGTTAAACACAAAGCGAGGGGTAAACTCCTTGGCAATCATCTTAACTGTGAGCTGGGTGGTGAAAGTGAGCTATAATTGAACAAACGGCGACTGTGTATTAACTTTAATGTTGTGTTGGTGTGGAGACCCGCAGAGCTTGTTTGAATCAGATGCTTGAGTTGTAAATGTGGTGTAGCAGAGAGAGAGTTCATCAGGGACACTGCAGTACCAGTACTTTCAGACAAAGGGCAGCTGTTTGTTCAAATGCCAATCACGTATTGCGCGAGTGTTCAGCTGGAAGCTGTGTCCTCCTGGATAGGACAGCAGAATGTTGGGAGTGTGTTGAAAAAACGTCATCACTGTAAAGCACATCCAAGTGTTTATATCACTGACTTCACAAAAAAAAGTGTCTGGTACAAAAATGTGTGATGATGTAAACTGTGTCGCAACACATTCGAGCCTTGGTCAGACCCCACCTGGAGTAACTGTGTTCAGTTCTGGGCCCCGCACCTCAGGAAGGATATACTGTCCTTGGAGGGGGAGCAGCGCAGATTCACCAGAATGATACCGGGGCTAAAAGGGTTAAATTATGCAGACAAGTTGCATAGACTGGGCTTGTATTCCCTTTTATAGGAGATTGAGGAGTGATCTGATCGAGGTGTTTAAAATGATAAAGGGATTCGATAGGGTAGATAGAGAGAGACTATTCCTCTGGTGGGGGGAGTCCAGAACAAGGGGACAGAACCTTAAAATTAGAGCCAGGCCGTTCAGGGGTGATGTCAGGAAGCACTTCTTCACACAAAGGGTGGTGGAAATCTGGAACTCTCTGCCCCAAATAACTGTGGGTGCTGGAGGTCGACTGGAGCTTTCAAGACTGAAATTGATAGATTTTTGTTAGGCAAGAGTATCGGGATATGGAGCAAAGGCGGACATTTAAGGGTCACAGACACACAACCACATACTGACCTTTAAGAGGTCACAGACACATTATTACCCGCTACTGATCTTTAGGGATCACACAAAGGAGCCCATACTGACCGTTAGGGCTCACCATCCCCTGTCAGTCCTGGGACCGGATAACGTGTGGCCGATGTGATACCGCCTGCTTCGCGTTACGTCCCAAGACGAATTTCTACCCCGTGGTCTTCAAAAGTTTCAACCCGTGGAATGCACGGGGTCCTCAGTTTAAAAAGCCAGAACTCGAAGACCAAGTCAACATTATTTCTGGTAAGTCTTATCTTGAGTGTGGAGGACGAAGGCGATTTGGAACATTTCATCAACGGGACGAACCAGAAAGTGGATACAGGTGAGTCTTCCGACTGCAATCAACTTCCTGCTGTTGAAATTTGCCATGTGATATCCCAGGAAATTTGCAGCTCCACTACTGAGATCACGGCCCATGAGTAGATCGGAGACTTGTCCTCTTACACGGCCCATGAGTAGATCGGAGACTTGTCCTCTTACACGGCCCATGAGTAGATCGGAGACTTGTCCTCTTACACGGCCCATGAGTAGATCGGAGACTTGTCCTCTTACACGGCCCATGCTGTCTGTGTTTAGTACCTCAGTTGCTGTAGAAAATCTCACCTTGGCCCCAGGAGTCCCTTCCTGTCCGAGCCTTGTTCTGTACATTGTAGAGTGTCTGCTGAATTTCTACAACTTCAAGGGGAAGCACTGAAGGGAGATGTTGATCAGATTGCTGTTTTTAGGATTCTAAAGGGACTGGATAATGTCGACCATGATTAGCTGTTTCACCTGGTCCGGAACAGTAGATCCAGAGGACACGGCCTGCACTTTAAGGGGGTAAATTCAAAACTAATCTGTAGAAACAGTATTTCAGTGAGTGAGTGGTCAATCTATGAAACGCTCCCGAGGGAGATGGTGGAAACACTTAGTATTGATTCATTCAAATGCAAATTAGATAGATTTCTTTCAGACAATATTTTGTGCTCCAGTATATGCGTAATTGGTGACATGATGTGTGGGGAGTGCAGCGAGCTCGGGAGGAACAGGTGACTTTGGACCTCTGGTTCCCAAAGCTCTCCCCCACTGGGGGTTTCCTCACTTCATGTCTGGGTCTGTTCGAGACTCATTGATAGAGATTGATCGCTGTGATTGGTCACCAACTCCCATTATCGTTGTATCTGGGACTACCAGGATGGTGGAAGGCGAACTAATCTATCTTTCTCATGATGTTAGTGAGGGAGATGCCGAGTTCTGTTTCTCGCCCACGTTGCTCGGATGAAGCTGGTTTTCCTCCGGCCCACAGCTATTTCAATTGGTGAGTCATGGCCACTTCAGCCTTAAAGAAAAAGAAAGGAAGACTTGCATTTCTATAGCACCTCTCACGACCTCAAGACGTCCCAAAGCGCTTTACAGCCAATGAAGTACTTTTGAAGTGTAGTCACTGTTGTAATGTAGGAAACTTTTATTCGTGGTGATGATTGAGGGATAAATATTGGCCCCAGGACACCGGGGATAACTCCCCTGCTCCTCTTCGAAATAGTGGCCATGGGATCTTTTACATCCACCTGAGAGAGCAGAGGGGACTCGGTTTAACATCTCATCCGAAAGACGACACCTCCGACAGTGCAGCGCTCCCTCAGCACCGCACTGGGAGTGTCAGCCTAGATTTTTGTGCTCAAGTCTCTGGAGTGGGACTTGAACCCACGACCTTCTGACTCAGAGGTGAGAGTGCGACCCACTGAGCCACAGCTGACTTAACACAGGCCACTAAGGGTCAGCGTGACATGGTGACGGAACCATCTAGAACAGAGTTACTATATAGCAAATGCTCCAATGAGCCTGCCAGAGACTGAGAAAGTACAGGGCATTTCAGGTGGAAGTTGAATTTCTCCTCCCTCAGGAACAGGAGGCCATTCAGCCCCTTGGGCCTGTTCTGCCGTTCAATCAGATCATGACTGATCTGTATCTCAACTCCATCTACCCGCTTTGGTTCCATAATCTTTAATACCCTCGCCCAACAAAAATCTATCAATCTCAGTTTTGAAATTTTGAATTGACCCCCAGCCTCAACAGCTTTTTGGGGGAGAGAGTTCCAGATTTCCACCACCCTTTGTGTGAAGAAATGCTTCCTGACATCACCCCTGAACGGCCTGGCTCTAATTTTAAGGTTCTGCCTCCTTGCTCTGGACATACGAATTAGGAGCAGGAGTCGGCCATACAGCCATTCGAGCCTGCTCCGCCATTCAGTAAGATCATGACTGATCATCTACCTCAACTCCACTTTCCCGCCCGATCTCCATATCCCTTGATTCCCCTCGAGTCCAAAAATCTATCGATCTCGGCCTTGAATATAATCAACGACTCAGCATCCACAACCCTCTGGGGCAGAGAATTCCAAAGATTCACAACCCTCTGAGTGAAGAAATTCCTCCTCATCTCAGTCTTAAATGGCCGACTTCTTATCCTGAGACTGTGACCCCTGGTTCTAGACACACCAGCCAGGAGAACCAACCTCTCAGCATCTACCCTGTCAATCCCCCTCAGAATCCTATGTTATCTTATATGTGCGGACTTCCCCCACCAGAGGAAATAGTTTCTCTCTATCTACCCTATCAAATCCTTTAATCATAAACACCGCAATTAGATCACCGCTTAATCAAGGGAATACAAGCCCAGTCTGTGCAACCAGTCCTCATAATTTAACCCTTTTAGCCCCGGTGTCATTCTGGTGAATCTGCGCTGCCCCCCCCCCCCCCCCCCCCTCCGAGGCCAATATATCCTTCCCGAGATGCGGGGCCCTGAACTGAACACAGTACAAAAGTGAGAAGTCGCACAACACCAGGTTATAGTCCAACAGTTTTATTTGAAATCACAAGCTTTCGGAGCGGCTGCTCCTTCGTCAGGTGAAGAACACAGTACTGCAGAGCTTCATAGAACTTCTGATGAAAGGTCATCGACCTGAAACGTCAACTCTCTTTCTCTCTCCACGGATGCTGCCTGGCCTGCTGAGTTTTTCCAGCGTTTTCTGTTGTTATTTCATAGAACTTTAGCCTAATTTCCTATTTGATAGAGTAGATAGGGAGAAACTGTTTCCACTGGCAGGAGGGTCAGTAATTAAAGGGCACAGATTTAAGATAACTGGCAAAAAAGATCCCAGGAAGAAATGAGAATTTGTTTAACACAGCGAGTTGTGATCTGGAACGCGCTGCCTGAAAGGGCGGTGGAAGCAGATTCAATAATAACTTTCAAAAGGGAATTGGATAAATAGTTGAAAAGGAAAAATTTGCAGGGCTCTGGGGAAAGAGCCGGAGAGTGGGATTAATGGGAGAGCTCTTTCAAGCACAGGCACGATGGGCCGAATGGCCTCTTTCTGTGCTATATGATTGTGTGGTTGGTAAATCGGGTTGAAATGAGTCAAAAAGGGGAGAGGTGAGCCAGGTTGTACCTCACATTGTCTGTTTGTAGCCTGTACCTGATATGGATTGAGAGAGCAGCCTTGAGCTGCCCCTTGAATGAGCTGGGCCGTGCGATCAGTCTGCTCTCTTGGCTCAGACGTTGCCAACACTCGGCTGATTTAGCGCCACATTCCTGACCACACTCTCATGCTCTGCCAATGCTGCCGGTCTCCGAGGGTGCTGCTCTTCCTCCGAGACTGCTTCTCGGAACACTTTCCAGTGTTGTTGAATGTTGGAGTTTCCCGGCTCAGGGTTTCTCGAGTTCCTGGTGAAAGGAGATCTGGTGACGTTCCAGGGTCTTGAAGTCCAGTTGGTGCAGAATCGGTGTGAAGTTTAACCCATTCCTCAGGGCTGCACACGGAGCAAATGGGAATCCGAGTTCGATTTATTCTTAATCTTTTCCTCCATTCCACTGTGTTCAACAGCATTCACTGGATGGGAGGGGGGGGGGGGGGGGGCCAGTGCTCACTGGATGGGAGGGGGGCCAGTGCTCGCTGGATGGGAGGGGGGCCAGTGCTCGCTGGATGGGAGGGGGGCCAGTGCTCGCTGGATGGGAGGGGGGCCAGTGCTCGCTGGATGGGAGGGGGGCCAGTGCTCGCTGGATGGGAGGGGGGCCAGTGCTCGCTGGCTGGGAGGGGGGCCAGTGCTCGCTGGCTGGGAGGGGGGCCAGTGCTCGCTGGCTGGGAGGGGGGCCAGTGCTCGCTGGCTGGGAGGGGGGCCAGTGCTCGCTGGCTGGGAGGGGGGCCAGTGCTCGCTGGCTGGGAGGGGGGCCAGTGCTCGCTGGCTGGGAGGGGGGCCAGTGCTCGCTGGATGGGAGGGGGGCCAGTGCTCGCTGGATGGGAGGGGGGCCAGTGCTCGCTGGATGGGAGGGGGGCCAGTGCTCGCTGGATGGGAGGGGGGCCAGTGCTCGCTGGATGGGAGGGGGGCCAGTGCTCGCTGGATGGGAAGGGGGCCAGTGCTCGCTGGATGGGAGGGGGGCCAGTGCTCGCTGGATGGGAGGGGGGCCAGTGCTCGCTGGATGGGAGGGGGGCCAGTGCTGAAAACAGATTTGTTTTCTACAGCAAGCCTCATCCCCAGAAAATGTTGATTTTTGACACTTGATGTATTTTTCATTATTTTGGAGCTTCCAGTAATTCTCCCTTTCAGTCAAAAGTAATTTATCCCAGAATGGTTACACATCTTATAAATATCAAAATAGAGGGTTATGCTGGTAGGGTGAGATGAAGAGGGGCCGGCGGAGGCTCGTGTGGAGCACACAAGTGCCAGGCAATGACTATCTCCAACAAGCGAGAGTCTAACCACCTCCCGTTGACATTCAATGGCATTACCATCGCCGAATCCCCCACCATCAACATCCTGGGGGTCACCATTGACCAGAAACTTAACTGGACCAGCCACATAAATACTGTGACAACAAGAGCAGGTCAGAGGCTGGGTATTCTGCAGCGAGTGTCTCACCTCCTGACTCCCCAAAGCCTTTCCACCATCTACAAGGCACAAGTCAGGAGTGTGATGGAATACTCTCCACTTGCCTGGATGAGCGCAGCTCCAACAACACTCAAGAAGCTCGACACCATCCAAGACAAAGCAGCCCGCTTGATTGGCACCCCATTCACCACCTTAAACATTCACTCCCTCCACCACCGGCGTATCGTGGCTGCAGTGTGTACCATCTACAAGATGCACTGCAGCAACTCGCCAAGGCTTCTTCGACACCTTAAACATTCACTCCCTCCACCACCGGCGTACCGTGGCTGCAGTGTGTACCATCTACAAGATGCACTGCAGCAACTCGCCAAGGCTTCTTCGACACCATCTCCCAAACCCGTGACCTCTACCACCTAGAAGGACAAGGGCAGCAGGCACATGGGAACACCACCACCTCCAAGTTCCCCTCCAAGTCACACACCATCCTGACTTAGAAATATATCACCGTTCCTTCATCGTCTTTGGGTCAAAATCCTGGAACTCCCTCCCTAACAGCACTGTGGGAGCACCTTCACCACACGGACTGCAGCGGTTCAAGAAGGCGGCTCACCACCACCTTCTCGAGGGCAATTAGGGATGGGCAATAAATGCTGGCGTTGCCAGCGACGCCCACATCCCATAAACGAATTGGCCTGTTTCTGTGCTGTAGATTCTGTGTAATTCTATGTAAAAAGTAGTTGCAGGAACTTTAATCCAAATTCACAGGGTCCTGCTTTTTTAAATTATTAATTCTTGGGATCTGCGCATTGCTAGCAAGGCCAGCATTTATTGCCCATCTCTGGTTGCCCTAATGTACTAGTTTGATACAAGTGAATGGCTTACTAGGCACCTGTGGAACTGTACCCCAATGAGAGTCAGTGTCTGTGGAACTGTACCCCAGTGAGAGTCAGTGTCTGTGGAACTGTACCCCAGTGAGAGTCAGTGTCTGTGGAACTGTACCCCAGTGGGAGTCAGTGTCTGTGGAACTGTGCCCCAGTGAGAGTCAGTGTCTGTGGAACTGTACCCCAGTGAGAGTCAGTGTCTGTGGAACTGTACCCCAGTGGGAGTCAGTGTCTGTGGAACTGTACCCCAGTGAGAGTCAGTGTCTGTGGAACTGTACCCCAGTGGGAGTCAGTGTCTGTGGAACTGTACCCCAGTGGGAGTCAGTGTCTGTGGAACTGTACCCCAGTGGGAGTCAGTGTCTGTGGAACTGTACCCCAGTGGGAGTCAGTGTCTGTGGAACTGTACCCCAGTGGGAGTCAGTGTCTGTGGAACTGTACCCCAGTGGGAGTCAGTGTCTGTGGAACTGTACCGCAGTGGGAGTCCGCACTTTCAGGTTAAAGGGCAGTGAGAGTAATGCAGGGAACAAAGCTATTTGCTTAAATTATTTTGATTAAATGGAAGTGTTGAATTAGATTAAATATAAAAACAGGCTGATCTGACAGGAATGATATAATCTACTGATAAGAATCTGATATGGAACCCAGTGTCAGACAGTCTGCCTGCCAATTATTCAAAAACATGTACAGCAGATGGGAAAACACCCACAGAATCTGGAGTCTGTGATTTGATATTGGTCTGACAGGCATGGTATATCGCACATTTAGTAACCTTTCACCCAATGACGATTATGTACATTCTGCCCTCCAAGCACCTCTCGAACTCTCAGTTCTGACCTTATCTGCCTGATCTCGTGAGAATTAAATCATTTAAATTCTGTGCATAAATCGGACCTAAATCTAATCACTTTGGGATCTTATCCCCCTGCTACAAACTGGGCAGCTCCTGGGGATTGTGTGTGTGGAGTTGCTGGCCCAGCTCTGGTGAAGCCCTCCCTCACGTTCCCTGGGACCCTCACTCTCATCATTTTCCATCTGTTACCTCAGTGGACCCTCCTCTCTTCCTCCCAGCTGATGACCTCCGGTCAAACCGTCTTCTTAACCCCCTCTCCCCTGCCTCCTCCACCCTCACCTCCAACAACAAATGCAAGGAGCTCATGGACTTCTTTGTCACTAAGATTGAGGCCATCCGTTCAGCTGCCTCTGCCACTTCCCTCCCTTCCCCTAGCCCACCAAGCCAAACTTCCTCGAAGGTTTTCGCCTGCCCTAGCCCTGAACTTGCATCTTTCTCGAGCTTCTCCCCGATCTCCCCTCATGCCCTCTCCGTGCTCACCTTATCCTCCTGCTCCCTTAACTCTATTCCCACCATCTAACTTCCCTTCCTGTCCCCCATGTTAGCTGATATTATTAATGGTTCTCTCTCCTCAGGTACTGTCCCCTCCCTTTCAAATCTGCCATCATCACTCCTCCTCAAAAAAAACCACCCTTCACCCCTCTGTCCTTGCAAACTACCGTCCCATCTCCAACCTCTCTTTCCTCTCCAAAATCCTTGAACATATTGTCGCCTCCCAAATCCGTGTCCAACCTTCCCATGACTCCATGTTTGAATCCCTCCAAATCAGGTTTCCACCCCTGCCACAGCCCTGAAATGGCCCTTACCAAAATCACAAATGGCATCCTTTGTGACTGACCATGGTAAGCTAACCCTCCTTGTCCTTGACTTGTCTGCAGCCTCTGACACAGTTGACCACTCCATCCTCCTCCAACACCTCTCCACCGTTGTCCAGCTGGGTGGGACTGCACGCGCCTGGTTCTTATCTATCTAATCGTAGCCAGAGAATCACCTGCAATGTCGTCTTTTCCTGCTCCCGCATCGTTACCTCTGGTGTCCCCCAAAGGATCTATCCTTGGCCCCCTCCTATTTCTCATCTACATGCTGCCCCTCAGTGACATCATCCGAAAACACAGCGTCAGTTTCCACATGTACGCTGATGACACCCAGCTCTAACTCACCACCTCTTCTCTCGACCCCTCCACTGTCTCTAAATTGTCAGACTGCTTGTCCGACATCCAGTACTGGATGAGCAAACATTTTCTCCAACTAAATGTTGGGAAGACCAAAGCAATTGTCTTTGGTCCCCGCCACAAACTCCGTTCCCTAGCCACCAACTCCATCCCTCTCCCTGGCAACTGTCTGAGGCTGAACCAAACCTTGGTGGTGTACGTGACCCCGAGATGACGATCCGACCTCATATCCGCTCCATCACCAAGACCATCAACTTCCACCTCGGCAACATCACCCAACTTCGCCCCTGCCTCAGCTCATCTGCTGCTGAAACCCTCATCCATGCCTTTGTTATCTCTTGACTTGACTGTTCCAACACTCTCCTGGCTGACCTCCCACATTCTACCCTCTGTAAACTTCAGCTCATCCAAAACTCTGCTGCCCGTGTCCTAACTCGCACCGAGTCCCGTTCACCCATCACCCCCTGTGCTCGCTGACCTACACTGGCTCCTGGTCCGGCAATGCCTCAATTTTAAAATTCTCATCCTTGTTTTCAAATCCCTCCATGTCCTCGCCCCTCCCTATCTCTGTAACCTCCTCCAGCCCCACAACCCTCCGAGATCTCTGGCCCCTTGCACATTCCCAGTTTTAATCGCTCCACTATTGGCGGCCGTGCCTCCAGCTGCCTGGGTCCTAAGCTCTGGAATTCCCTCCCTAAACCTCTCCGCCTCTCTACCTCTCTTTCCTCCTTTAAGACGCTCCTTAAATCCAAGCTTTTGGTCACCTGCCCAATATCTGCTTATGTGGCTCAGTGTCAAATTTTCTTTGATAATCGCCCCTGTGAAGCACCTTGGGCTGTTTTACTATGTTAAAGGCACTATATAAATACAGGTTGTTGTTGTTGTGATAAGCTACCTTAGTTCAGCATTTGGGAGAGGCGGTGCGGGTGTTTGAGGTCAAGGTTCAATGTTAGAAAATGATCCGTCAGCATCTTTTATCGCTGACGCACAGCCTGAACCGACCTTGGACTGTTTGTGTGTTGTTGCTGACTGACAGACTAACAAATGGCTCACTCATCTTGTGCTATCATCCATCACCTTAATGATCGAGTTGGCGATTAATTTCTCCGCCCCCAAGCTCACTCTTAGCTGCACATCTATCTGCAACACCAGGTGGTCCTGTCCTGGCCTGGCCTCAGCTTTGCATATTCTGCCCCTCTCCCCACCCCCTCCTGTCTCTCGGTCACTCTCTCACTTCCAGTTGATACTCTCAAGTTTAAAAAGCAAAGGAAAGACAACCTTCCATTTTGGAGTGCTGGAAATTTCAGGCGATTCCATGTTCCGGAGTTGGCCAATGTTTAAAGATTTCAGCTAATGGAAAATTTCTTCACGTATTATGAATTACCCTGACTGTTATATTATGCAAATGCAGGAGCTAGTTTGCACACAGCAAGATCCCACAAATTGCAATGAGATAACTGACCAGTTGATCTGATTTTGATGATGTTGGTTCAGGACACTGGGGAGAACTCACCTGCTCTTCTTCGAAATAGTGCCGTGGGATCATTTACATCCATGTGAGAGGGCAGACGGGGCCTCGGTTTAACATCTCATCTGAAAGTAATAATTGGCCCAAAATTCTTTTAATGAAAAATAGGAGAGTGTTTACCTTTCCCTGTGATTAATGACTGCTGGGCCTCACCAAACAGCTGGGATTGAATTATTCCTGTAACGCCAATGTGATCAAATACAGGAAACACAAATTCTGAATTGGAGGTAGAGCAGTGGCAATTGGTATGGGTAAAGATGGGCTCAAAGCAATTCCTACCCGAAAGTGTTTGAATACTTTACCTCTCTGTGTAACCTTTCGTTTTCCCACTCGTTTATCTTAATGTAGATCTGAGCGTGTCAGGAGCTCAGCTGGTGTGGCCATCCATCGCCACATCAAGCCTCATTCTCCTCCGCCAAAACCGTTCACGGTTGAAAGGCCAGTTCTCATTGCATGCTCAGAACTGGGAGGTTTCACTGCCTCTGGGACTGTCTTTGCAGAATTACTCTGTATCTAACCCGTGCTGTTCCTGCCCTGGGAGTGTTTGAGGGGACATTGTAGAGGGAGCTTTACTCTGTATCTAACCCGTGCTGTACCTGCCCTGGGAGTGTTTGATGGGGAAGTGTAGAGGGAGCTTTACTCTGTATCTAAACCGTGCTGTTCCTGCCCTGGGAGTGTTTGAGGGGACAGTGTAGAGGAAGCTTTACTCTGTATCTAAACCGTGCTGTACCTGCCCTGGGAGTGTTTGATTCTGCAATATATGGAAACGCAGATTCTCCATCCCTCACTAAGCATAAATTCACCCCAATAATAAAGAAATAAAATAAGTTTTTGGGGAATAATTTCAGGGTGTGGGGAGGATTGCCGGATCAGGAACCAAAGTTCTGACTGGTGGGGAGGGGGTCAAGTTTGTTTTTTTGCAGAAAAGGGGAAGTTGAGGTCACATCGGAAGTTTGCTAAAGTATGAAAGGATGAAAAGAGCGGAACAGAAGTCAGAAGGGAAGTCAGGGCACTATTTCATGCAAAGGGGGGTTGAGTTGTGTAATCACTTACCAGGGAGCAGTTTGAGGGTGGTCCGGGTAAAGGGGTCAAGAGCCTGTTGGACGTTTTGTGGAGAGAAGGGTTTGGGGAGTCGGTGGGGAGCTGTGCTTTACACTTATCCATGAGTGGTGGGCTTTTTTAGCGTGTCTGACCCTTGCCCCTGTTCTAGTTCAACCAACATCACTAAAAACAGATGATCTGGTCATTTATCACATTGCTGTTTGTAGGAGCTTGCTGTGCACAAATTGGCTGTCATGTTTCCTACATTACAACAGTGACTACACTTTAAAATAAAAAAGTACTTAATTGACTTTAAGGCGCTTTGGGAAGGCGCTACATAAATGCAAGTTCTTTCTTTTCTTTCCAGTTCCCTCAGGGTTGGTTCTGCGCGGGACGGAGTGAAGGGACATTCGGCCGTGGTGGTGACGATGGAAGCATGAGTTTCCTGGGAGACTGGCCGCTCAGCGCAATGGATAAATACAGCGCCTGTGAGCTGTCCCTGAAGAGGAAGGTGACCCTGAGTAAGGATCGCCACAACATCTCCGCACTCCGCTTCTCCCCAGACACCAAGGCGCTGGCTGTCGGCTTTGGGAATGGTGCGATCCAGGTACGGGACCATCAAACCCCTGCCTTACAAACCCTGCGCTCTCTTCTCATTTACACGATGATCAGCTTGTGGAATGGGGCCTGTAGTACAGTAACAACAACCTGCATTTATACAGTGCCTTGAGCGTCCCAGGGCACTTCACAGGAGCGATTATCAGACAGAATTTGACACCGAGCCACATAATGAGATATTGGAAATAACAATAAATGTTGCAAATGGGATGGCAGAAACCTTCACATGGTCCATCTCCGACTCTTCCCTTCCTTGACTTCTCTGTCTCCATTTCTGGCGATAGGCTATCGACAAACATTCACTATAAGCCCACTGACTCCCACAGCTACCTGGACTACACTTCCTCCCACCCCGCTTCCTGTAAGGACTCTATTCCATTCTCCCAGTTTCTCCGTCTCCGCCGCATCTGTTCTGACGATGCCACCTTCCATACCAGTGCTTCCGATATGTCTTCCTTTTTCCTCAACCGAGGATTCCTCTCTACTATGGTTGACATGGCCCTTGACCGTGTCCGTTCCATTTCCCGCACTTCTGCTCTCGCCCCTTCTCCCTCCCAGAACCACGATAGGGTTCATCTTGTCCTCACCTTTCACCCCACCAGCCTCCACATTCAACGGATCATCTTCCGCCACCTCCAATGTGATCCCGCCACCAAACTCATCTTCCCCTCCCCTTTCAGCATTCCGAAGGGACCGCTCCCTCCACAACACCCTGGTCCACTCCTCAATCACCCCCAACAGCCCCTCCCCTCCTCTCCCCACGGCACCTTCCCGTGCAAGCGCAGGAGATGCAACACCTGCCCTTAAACATCCCCCCTTCCCACTGTCCAGGGCCCCAAACACCCCTTCCAGGTGAAACAGCGATTTACTTGTACTTCTTGCAATCTAGTATACTGTATTCGCTGCTCACGATGCGGTCTCCTCTACATTGGGGAGACCAAACGCAGATTGGGTGACCGCTTTGCCGAACACCTCCGTTCAGTCTGTAAGGGTGACCCCGAGCTTCCGGTCGCCTGTCACTTTAATTCTCCGCTCCAGTCCCTCTCTGTCCTCGGCCTCTTACACTGGTCCAATGAAGCTCAACGTAAGCTCGAGGAACAACACCTCATCTTTCGATTAGGCACTTTACAGCCTCTGGACTCAACATTGAGTTCAACAATTTCAGACTATAATCTCTGCTCCTATTTTTTCAGGCGGCAGCTGTTGATTATTCTGCAATCCCCATTTGCAACATTTAATCTCTCCTCCCCTCCACCCTAGCACAGACCGTCCCTTTAGTCCCTTCCTCCCCCCGCCCCCTTGCCCTGCCTCTGCACCTGCTTAAAACCTGTTACTTCTCTAACTTTTTCCAGTTCTGATGAAGGGTCCCAGACCTGAAACGTTAACTCTGTTTCTCTCTCCACGGATGCTGCCTGGCCTGCTGAGTGTTTCCAGCATTTTCTGTTGTTATTTCAGATTTCCAGCATCCGCAGTATTTTGCTATTGTAAGGAGATATTAGGACAGATGACCATAAGCTTGGACAAAGAGGTAGGTTTTAAGGAGCGTCTTGAAGGAGGAGAGAGAGGCGGAGAGGTTTAGGGCGGGAATTCCAGAGCTTAGGGCCCAGGCAGCTGAAGACACGGCCGCCAATGGTGGAGTGAAGAAAATCAGGGGATGCGCAAATAATGGAAAAGAAACCCACGGAATAATTTGAGAACCCGTTGGGTGGAGTCACCTTCCTGATCCGTATTTCTGTCCTTCACACCAAACGTCAGTATTTCACTCTGGCATTCAGTGTTTGACAGCTAGTTCCATTTGTCAACATTTTCTGACATAACTCACGGGGTTAAAGTTCCCAGGGTCACCCGAGAATGTCACGGGGCAGCGTTTCCCTGTGTGTGTTTAGACTCTTGATCACAGAACAACTCTCAGCACAGATCAAGCAGATTGGAGCTAGGAGACCTGATAGAGGTCTTTAAAATGAGGAAGGGGTTGGATAGGGTGGATGTGGAGAAACTGTTTCCACTTGTGGGTGAGACCAGAACAAGGGACATGAATATAAGACAGTCACCAACAATTGGGACAGTGTAGAGGGAGTGTTTGATGGGACAGGGTCACAGGGTTGATGCGATGCTTGGAGATTCCTGGAGTAACATTTGGCTTTTTCTGTACCAGCTTCTGAAGCCGGAGAGTGGGAAGTTGAAGAAAGATGTGTTTGTGGGACACCACACCCATGAGGCTGCCATGTGCCTCTCCTATCACCCAGGGCAACACAGTCTGCTGTTCATGGGCAGTGCAGACGGCAATATCAGGATCAATGATATGGAGCTGGCCTTAGATCCTGTCACGATCACAGGTAATCATAAAAGATGCACAGTACAGCACCCCGAGCCCCATTGACAACCCTGTCAACACCCAGGGCACTGAACTCTCCCAAACTATGACACAAAAAAACTTCCTGGAAATAGTGGAGAACCAAGGGTCTAGCGAGAATGAGGAACTGAAAGAAATTAGTATTAGTGAAAAAAATATTACTGGAGCAATTAATGGGACTGAACGTCGATAAATCCCCATGACCTGATGGCCTACATCCTAGGGTTTTGAAAGAGGCGGCTATAGAGAGATAGCGGATACATTGGTTGTCATTTTCCAAAATTCCATAGATTCTAGAATGGTTCCCGCGGATTGGAAGGTAGCAAATGTATCCCCACTATTTAAGAAAGGAGGGAGAGAGAAAACGCGGAACTACAGACCAGTTAGCCTGACATCAGTAGTGGGGAAAATGCGGGTGTGTAACGGGCGACTTATCCGCTTCCGCCCATCAGTTTCTCCAGTTTAACCAACTAAACTGATTGATCGGGTCGCTGCTGACATCCAGTGGGTGTGGGTGACTCCCCCTACCCCTCATCGTATGGGTTGTGGGACCCCATAAACCCCTCCCGCCACACAGGACTAACCCCCCCATAGCTGGGAGGAAGATGGTCTCGGCCCATCAGACTGCTAATCAGCCCACGAATCCTCCCACTCTTCTCTGAGGGAAGGTGCGAAGATAGGAAGACAACACGTCTGAACATGAAGTTAATGTTTTATATTTAAATTCAAAAAATGTAGGACACACCGAGGTCAAAAAGACCAGAAGATGTTAAATTAAGGAGTAGGATTGGGTGTTGAAAGCCTGTACACGGTGCGATGAGTCTTTATTTTAACAGTGAGGAGGGAGAGTGAGTAGGCCGGGGGATTTAGAGCTCAGGAGGATCAGGAGAGGTTAGTTCAGTAGCAGGGACCCTTGTAATATGGAAAAATAACGGTGAAAAAGATAGTAATGGAAAGAAATGTGAGGGGAATGAGGGACGACTATCAGGAAGAAGATTCTGTAGCCATCGCTCCTCAATCACGTACAAGTGTATCTCCATGATTTACTGTTTGATTCAGTTCATCACCACCTTCAACCTCAGGGATCTGTTCAAATGTCGCCTTTGTATCATGTCATGACACTGTGGCAGCGAGTCGAGGTTTGGTGCAACTCTAACCACAGGTCTTGTAGCTATGAACCTGATGTTCACACACTGTTCTGTGGTTTTTTTGTGGGGGTGGGTTTCACTGTAGAAGAGAATAATGAGATCAACGCCCTGGATTTCTCCATGGATGGCAGCATTTTTGCCACAGCCGGGAAGGATAAATCTATTCGACTCTACGACAGCAAAACCAACCAGGTAGGGAGAGAGATCACTGGACATGGACTGCCCTGATTGTGGAGCGCTAAATGTGTGGGAGATCAGTATAGGGAACGGTTTGACTAAAACCTGCTGGGAGGAGGAGAGACTGAAGGAGAGGGGGGAAGAGATATGGCAATGTTGGAACATAGGAACAGGAGGAGGCCATTCAGCCCCTTTAGCCTATTCTCCGATTCAATGAGATCATGGCTGATCTGTACCTTAACTCCATCTACCCGCCTTGGTTCTGTAACCCGTAATACCCTTACCCAACAAATATCTATCGATCTTAGTTTTGAAATTTTTGATTGACCCCCAGCTTCAACAGCATTTTGGGGGGGAGAGTTCCAGATTTCCACCACCCTTTGTGTGAAGAAGTGCTTCCTGACATCACCCCTGAACGGCCTGGCTCTAATTTTAAGGTTTTGCCCCCTTGTTCTGGACTCCCCCCACCAGAGGAAATAGTTTCTCTCTCTCTCTACCCCATCGAATCCTTTAATCATCTTAAACACCTCAATTAGATCACCCCTTAATCTTCTAAACTCGAGGGAATACAAGCCCAGTCTGTGCAGCCTGTCCTCATAATTTAACCCTTTTATGTCGAGTGGATCTTGCGGTGCTTCCTGACCTCTTGTTTTTTTGGCCCGTCCTTAATAATATCCTCAGTTTCTCTCAGGTTTGATGTGCTCTGCTCTTGGACCTAAGCCACAGGTTTGTTGGCCAACAATTTCATGTTGTTTTTCATTTCCCCCCTCCCTCCCCCACTCTGGGCTCTGCTCAGAACCTCCCCTCACCAGAGTGAAGTGATTGAGCTTACACCCCACCTTCCTCTTCCCCGCCGCCCTCCCCTGGAGCCCCGGTGCAACACCTCAACAACAGCAGCAGCTCGGACACAACACACTGGGATCAGCCTGTCGTGTTCTCAGCGAGTGTTAGTCCAGGTGTCACAGAGGCCAATCCCTATTGCTCTAATTTATTGCCCGGTGAGCCCACTTCCTGGCAGGTATCTGAGCATCTGACGCCTCTCTGCTCTACAGATGTATCCACAGGTTCTCAACGGCATCTAAACTGCCAGCAGTTGTGCAAAGCGAAGGTACGTGTGGATTCACTGACCTCTCCACCATTCCCAATCTTTTGCACTTTGACACTGCCAGGCAAGTTCAGCTGGTATTAGTCCCCGTAACGCCTTCCAGAGGGAGCTGGACAGGTTCCTGACTGGGGCAGCGATCGGATCATATGGAAGATACGTGTCTTTAAAGATAATACTCGGTCTGTGTGATCCCCTGGACTGGGTTCCATCGCCTGAGGGGGTCGGAGAGGAATCTTCCAGAGAATCTTTTCCCTTAATGGCCCTGGGTTTTTTCTCTGGTCTTTCTTGCCTCTCCCAGGAGATCACATGGCAGTGGGGGGAGGAAGTCTTTCATCAGCATGCTCTGGCCATCATGGTGTGGGGCAGGCTTGACTGAACAGCTGGTCTTTTCCTGCCCATCAGTCTGGTGTGCTTGGAGTCCGATCCTGTGCTGGCTGATGTTTGTGGTGTGACAGTCTGGGGCTCTCTCTCTCTCTCTCTCTCTCTCTCTCTCAGATGTGCAGCATATACAGAGCTCCTGACTTCTCCTCTGGCGATGACCTGTCACTGACCAGTGGCCACACGAGCCGGATCTTCGCTCTGAAGTTTCACCCGGACGATTATCATCTTTTCATCACTGGGGTCTGGGATCGGTCGCTCAAGGTCAGCATCTCGCACACGTGTTCCTGCCATTCCTGTCACACGCCAGACCAATATCGGGCTGAATTCTGGCCAGTTTTGTGAATCTGTGCCCCATGGGTTAAAGTGCCCCATACTTGGGGTCCTGACGACCACAGAGATCACAAAGGAGCTGTTCACTCTACACTGCAGCCTGGATTTAAACCTAGGCCTCTGGGCTGATATAAGAATCTACTGACCCACCGCATCATTGAGTTTATTCACCAGTTTTCAATAGCTCCCCATCTTGAATCTAACTAATGATTAACCCTACTAGAAAGAAAAATTTGCATTTATATAGCGCCTTTCACAACCTCAGGATGTCTCAAAGCACTTTACAGCCAATTAAGTACTTTTGGAGTGTAGTCACTGTTATAATGTAGGAAACGCAGCAGCCAATTTACGCACAGCAAGATCCCACAAACAGCAATGTGATAATGACCAGATAATCTGTTTTAGTGATGTTGGTTGAGGGATAAACATTGGCCCAGGACACCGCGGAGAACTCCCCTGCTCTTCTTCGAATAATGCCATGGGATCTTTTACATCCGCCTGAGAGAGGACAGACGGGACCTCGGTTGTAACGTCTGAAAAGCGGCACCTCCGACAGTGCAGCCCCTGCAACTGTGCAGCACTCGCTCAGTCCTGCCCCTCCGACAGTGCGGCGCTCCCTCAGTACTGCCCCTCCGACAGTGCGGCGCTCCCTCAGTACTGCCCCTCCGACAGTGCGGCCCTCCCTCAGTACTGCCCCTCCGACAGTGCGGCCCTCCCTCAGTACTGCCCCTCCGACAGTGCGGCGCTCCCTCAGTACTGCCCCTCCGACAGTGCGGCGCTCCCTCAGTACTGCCCCTCCGACAGTGCGGCGCTCCCTCAGTACTGCCCCTCCGACAGTGCGGCGCTCCCTCAGTACTGCATTGACGTGTCAGTCTGGATTATGTGCTCAAGGTGGATGAGAACCCTCAACATTCTGACTCAATGGCTGAGCCACAGTGACAGGTGCAAGCGGTGGGAGGGCGAGAGGTCAGTCTCTTGGCTCCGTCTCTCTCCCACCTCCCAGTTTAACAGACCTGTCCAGAGTGTAGTTCGGAACAGCTGGAACCACTGGGAGGAAACAAGGAGCCAAAACCGAATTGGCTCCATTTCCCACTCCTCACGGCGTTGAGCCTTGTCTTCTCCTCGGATTGAGACTGACGCATGTTCCAATTTTCTTTATCTCTCTCTCTCTCTCTCTCTCTCTCTCTCCCCTTCCTGTAGGTCTGGGACAAGCGGGTGACGAATGGGGCTCGGAGAACAATCAATGGGCCCCACATCTGTGGATCCAGCATCGATATCCAGGTTAGCGGTGATCATAGCTTGGATTGTGCTTCTCACACGGGACCGCGTGTGAGGGAGCTGGATTAACATCAGTAGAGATACAGTCAGTAACACAGAGCGCTGGGGGAGCGGGGTTACTGAGTGACAGTGTGGGGGAGCTGGATTAACATCAGTAGAGATACAGTCAGTGACACATGGCGCTGGGGGAGAGGGGTTACTGAGTTACAGTGTGAGGGAGCTGGATTAACATCAGTAGAGATACAGTCAGTAACACAGAACTCCAATTGACTCCCAGCATCCACAGTTCTTGGGGGAGAGAGTTCCAGATTTCCACTAGCCTTTGTGTGAAGAAGTGCTTCCTGACATCACCCCTGAACGGCCTGGCTCTAATTTTAAGGTTTTGCCCCCTTGTTCTGGACTCCCCCCACCAGAGGAATAGTTTCTCTCTATCTACCCGACCGAATCCTTTAATCATCTTAAACACCTCGATTAGATCACCCCTTAATCTTCTAAACTCGAGGGAATACAAGCCCAGTCTGTGCAACCTGTCCTCATAATTTAACCCTTTTAGCCCCGGTATCATTCTGGTGAATCTGGTGAACGCACACCCTCCAAGGCCAGTATATCCTTCCTGAGGTGCTGTGCTCTCGATGGGGTCTAACCAGAGCTCCGTACAACTGAAACATCACCTCCACCCCTTTGTGTTCCCACCCCCAAAATAAAGGCCAACATTCCATTCAGGTTTTTGATTGTTTTTGTACCTGTTCACTCGGTTTGAGTGATTTCTGTTCTTGGACACCTAACCCTCTTTGCTCCTAGTACGTCACCATTTAGAAAAAATTCCCATTTATCTTTCTTGGATCCAAAGTAGATGACCTCACATTTGCCATAGTTTTGCCCACTCACTTAATCGGTCTATGTTGCTTTGTAACGTCCTGCTCCCATCCGTTCAGTCCGTAAGGGTGACCCTGAGCTTCCGGTCGCCTGTCACTTTCATTCTCCGCTCCACTCCCACTCTGATCTCTCCGTCCTCGGCCTCTTGCACTGTTCCAATGAAGCTCAACGTAAGCTCGAGCAACAGCACCTCATCTTTCAATTAGGCATTTTACAGCCTTCTGGACTCAACATCGAGTTCAACAATTTCAGACTGTAACCCCTGCCCCCATTTTTCAGGCTGTTTATGATTTTGCCATCCCCATTTGCAACATTTTATCTTTCCTGCCTCCTATCTTAACACAGATTATTCCTTCAGTTCCTTCCTCCCCTCTGCACCGCCCCCCCCCCCCCCCGCCTTTCCCCGTCTCTGCACCTGCTTAATATCTGTTACATCGCTAGCTTTTTCCAGTTCTGATGAAGGGTCCCAGACCTGAAACGTTAACTCTGTTTCTCTCTCCACGGATGCTGCCTCGCCTGCTGAGTTTTTCCAGCGTTTTCTGTTGTTATTTCGGATTTCCAGCATCCGCAGTATTTTGCTATTGTACACTATTTACTGTCTTTGTGTCTCTCTCTCCTCCCTTGTTCCTATCAGTTTCTCTCTCTCTCTCTGCTGTCTGTCTTTCTCTGTCTCTCTCCCTGTGAGATTCAATCAGTCTCGCTCTGTCTGCCTCTCTCTGTCTCTTTGTGTGCGCTTCTCTTTCACTGTCTCTTTCTTTTTCTCTCTGTCAGTCTCTGTCTGCGTGCGTGCGTCTGTGTGTGTGTGCATCTGTCCATGACTGTCTGTCTGTGTGTGTGTGTGTCTGTGTGCACTGCAGAGATAGTGGATGCAGTGGTATTAATCTTCCAGAATTCCCTAGATTCTAGAACAGTCCCCAAGGTTTGGAAGGTAGCAAACATAACCCCGCTATTTAAGAAAGGAGGAAGAGAGAAAATGGGGAACTACAGGCCAGTTAGCCTGACATCAGTAGTCGGCAGAATGCTAGAATCTATTATTAGGGACATGGTAACAGGACACTTAGAAAATCATAATATGATTGGACAGAGTCAACACGGATTTATGGAAGGGAAATCGTGTTTGACAAATCTGTTAGTTTTTTTTAAGATGTAACTAGTAGGATGGATAAGGGGGCACCAGTGGATGTGGTGTATTTGGATTTTCAAAAAGCATTCGATAAGGTGCCACACAAGAGGTTATTGCACAAAATTAGGACTCGGGTATTGGGGGTAATATATTAGCATGGATTGAGGATTGGTTAATGGACAGAAAACAAAGATAGGAATAAACGGGGCTTTTTCAGGTTGGCAGGCTGTAACTAGCGGGGCACCGCAAGGATCAGTGCTTGGGCCTCAGCTATTTACAATCAATATTAATGACTTAGATGAAGGGACTGAGTGTAACGTATCCAAGTTTGCTGATGATACAAAGTTAGGTGGGAAAGTAAGGTATGAGGAGGACGCAAAGAGGCTGCAGAGAGATATAGACAGACTGACTGAGTGAGCAAGAACATGGCAAATGGAATACATAGAAACATAGAAAATAGGTACAGGAATAGACCATTCGGTCCTTCGAGCCTGCACCGCCATTCAATGCGTTCATGGCTGAACATGCTACCTCAGTACCCCATTCCTGCTTTCTCGCCATACCCCTTGATCCCCTTAGTTGTGAGTGTTATATCTAACTCCCTTTTGAATATATTTAGCGAACTGGCCTCAACAACCTTCTGTGGAAGAGAATTCCATAGATTCACCACTCTCTGGGTGAAGAAGTTCCTCCTCAGCTCAGTCCTAAATGGCTTCCCCTTAATCCTTAGACTGTGACCCCTGGTTCTAGTTTTCCCTACCATTGGGAACATTCTGCCCGCATCTAATTTGTCTAAACCAGTCAGGATTTTAAATGTCTCTATAAGATCCCCCCTCATTCTTCTGAACTCCAGAGGATACAAGTTCAGTTGACCCAATCTTTCTTGATATGTCAGTCTGGCCATCCCAGGAATCAATCTAGTGAACCTTCGCTGCACTCCCTCAATAGCAAGAATGTCCTTCCTTAAGTTAGGAGACCAAAACTGCGCACAATACTCCAGGTGTGGCCTCACCAAGGCCCTGTACAACTGTAGCATCACCTCCCTACTCCTGTACTCAAATCCCCTTGCTATGAAGGCCATCATTCCGTTTGCTTTCTTGACTGCCTGCTGCACTTGCATTCCCACCTTCAGTGACTGATGTACCATGACGCCCAGGTCTCGTTGCACCTCCCCTTTCCCTAATCTGCCACCATTCAGGTAATAGTCCGCCTCTCTCTTTTTACCACCAAAGTGGATAACCTCACATTTATCCACATTGTACTTCATCTGCCATACATTTGCCCATTCACCCAACCTGTCCAAGTCACTCTGTAGCCTCCTAGCATCCTCCTCATTGTTCACACTGCCTCCCAATTTAGTGTCATCCGCAAATTTGGAGATATTACATTTAATCCCTTCGTCCAAATCATTAATATATAATGTAAACAGCTGGGGTCCCAGCACCGAACCCTGCGGTACCCCGCTGGTCACTGCCTGCCATTCTGAAAAGTACCCATTTACTCCTACTCTTTGTTTCCTGTGTGCCAACCAGTTCTCAATCCACGTCAACACATTACCCCCAATCCCATGTGCTTTAACTTTGCTCACCAATCTCTTGTGTGGGACCTTGTCGAAGGCCTTCTGAAAGTCCAAATACACCACATCTACTGGTTCCCCCCTGTCCACCCTATTGGAAACATCCTCAAAAAATTCCAGAAGATTTGTCAAGCATGATTTCCCTTTCACAAATCCATGCTGACTTGGACCTATCATGTCGCCACTTTCCAAATGGTCTGTTATGACATCTTTAATAATTGCTTCCATCATTTTACCCACGACCGATGTCAGGCTGACCGGTCTATAATTCCCTGCTTTCTCCCTCCCTCCTTTTTTAAAAAGAGGGGTTACATTGGCCACCCTCCACTCCATCGGAACTGATCCAGAGTCTAAGGAATGTTGGAAAATGATCGTCAATGCATCCACTATTTCCAAGGCCAGCTCCTTAAGTACTCTGGGATGCAGACCATCAGGCCCCGGGGATTTTTCAGCCTTCAGTCCCATCAATTTCCCCAATACCTTTTCCCGACTAATAAGGATTTCCCTCAGCTCCTCCCTCTTACCAGATCCTCTGACCCCTTTTATTTCCGGCAGGTTGTGTGTGTCCTCCACAGTAAACACCGAACCAAAGTACTTGTTCAATTGATCTGCCATTTCCTTGTTCCCCATTACGACTTCCCCTGTTTCCGACTGCAGGGGACCTACGTTTGTTTTTACTAACCTCTTTCTTTTTACATATTTATAGAAGCTTTTGCAGTCCATTTTAATGTTCTCTGCAAGCTTCCTTTCATATTTTATTTTCCCTGCCCTAATCAAACCCTTCGTCCTCCTCTGCTGAGTTTTGAAGTTCTCCCAGTCCCCGGGTTTGCTGCTACTTCTGGCCAATTTGTATGCAACTTCCTTGGTTTTAATACTATCCCTGATTTCCCTTGTTAGCCATGGTTGAGCCACCTTCCCTTTTTTATTTTTATGCCAGACCGGGATGTACAATTGTTGTAGTTCATCCATGCGATCTCTAAATGTCTGCCATTGCCCTTCCACTGATAGCCCCTTAAATATCGCTTGCCAATTTAACCTCGCCAATTCACGCCTCATACCCTCAAAGTTGCCCTTATTTAAGTTCTGGACCATGGTCTCTGACTTTACTGTTTCCTTCTCCATCCTAATGTAGAACTCCACCATACTATGGTCACTCTTCCCCAGGGGGCCTCGTACCACAAGATTGCTGATTAGTCCCTCCTCATTACACAACACCCAGTCCAGGATGGCCTCCCCTCGAGTTGGTTCCTCAACATATTGGTTTAGGAAACCATCCCTTAAACACTCCAGGAAATCCTCCTCCACCGTATTGCTTCCAGTTTGAGTAGCCCAATCTATATGCATATTAAAGTCACCCATAATAACTGCCGTGCCTTTTTTGCACGCACCTCTGATTTCCTGTTTCATACCCTCCCCCACCTCACTACTGCTGTTTGGAGGTCTGTACACAACTCCCACTAACGTTTTCTGCCCTTTGGTGTTCTGCAGCTCAACCCATATTGATTCCACATCCTCCAAGCTGATGTCCTTCCTAGCTATTGCATTAATCTCCTCTTTAACCAGCAATGCTACCCCACCCCCTTTTCCTTTTATTCTATCCTTTCTGAATGTTGAATACCCCTGGATGTTCAGTTCCCAGCCTTGATTGTTCTGGAGCCACGTCTCTGTAATCCCAATCACATCGTATCCGTTAACATCTATTTGCACAGTCAATACAATGTGAGGAAGTGTGAAGTTATCCACTTTGGTATGAAAAACAAAAAAGCAGAATATTTTTTGAACGGTGAGAGACTGGGAAATGTTTGCACTCAGAGGGACCTGGGTGTCCTTGTACATGAATCACAGAAATTTAATATGCAGGTACAGCAAGCAATTAGGAAAGCAAATGGTATGTTATCTTTTGTTACAAAGGGATTAGAGTATAAGAGTAAAGAAGTCTTGCTACAATTATACAGGGCATTGGTGAGGCCACACCTGGAGTACTGTGTACAGTTCTGGTCTCCTTACCTTAGAGGGAGTGCAGCGAAGGTTCACCAGACTGGTTCCTGGGATGGGGGCGGGGATTGTCCTATGAGGAGAGATTGAGTAGACTAGGCCTATATTCTCTAGAGTTTAGAAGAATGAGAGGTGATCTCATTGAAACATATAACATTCTTAAGGGGCTTGACAGGGTAGATGCAGGGAGGATGTTTCCCCTGGCTGGGGAGTCTAGAACCAGGGGTCACAGTCTCAGAATAAGAGGTCGGCCATTTAGGACTGAGATGCAGAGAAATTTCTTCACTCAAAGGATTGTAAATCTTTGGAATTCTCTACCTCAGAGAGCTGTGGATGCTCAGTTGTTGAGTATATTCAAGACCGAGGTCGATAATTTTTTGGGAACGAAGGGAATTAAAGGATACGGGGATAGTGCGGGAAGGTGGAGTTGAAGTAGAAGATTAGCCATGATCTTGTTGAATGGTGGAGCAGGCTTGAAGGGCCAAATGGCCGACTCCTGCTCCTAATTCTTATTTTCTTATGTCTGTGTGTGTGTGTGCGCGTGCGTCTGTCTGTGCTCGTCTCTCTGTGTGTGTTCGTCTGTCTCTCTGTGTGTGTTCGTCTGTCTCTCTGTGTCTGTCTGTGCGTGCGTCTGTCTGTGCTCATCTGTCTGTCTCTCTGTGTGTGTCTCTCTGTGTGTTTCTCTCTGTGTGTGTCTCTCTGTGCGTGCGTCTGTCTGTGCGCGCGTGCGTCTGTCTGTGCACGTACGTGCGTCTGTGTGTGCGTCTGTCTCTCTCTTTGTTCCTCTCAAAAAACGACATTTCTGCAGATAGCTTGCATACTTGGGCAGTGTTTGATCCCTGACTAACTCACTGATGCTGGTTGACAGTTACTCCACATTTCAATAAACAGTGGAATGCATCCAACAAACGCAGACTGGAGAATTTTACCGTAAATCTTCCCGATTACAACAGCAGGAAGAGGTGATAGAACAAAGGATGTTGTAGCAGGTGCTGGGAATACTAACGGAGTCCCGCCACTCTGACAGGACCTGTCGCGGGAAGCTTCTAGTAAAGACGCCTTCCTTTTCCTCCTTCCCGCAGGGGAACAAGATGGTGACAGGATCCTGGGCCACTCGCGACTCGCTGCAGCTGTGGGACCTGCGCAATCTGAAGGTGGAGGAGACGCTGCCGTTCCCGGCCAGCGAGACACAGGGCGGTTTCCTGTATGCCGCGCAGTTTTGTTGTTCGGACATGGTGATCGCCGGCGGCAGTGGAACCAACAGTGCTCACATCATCAATCTCAAAACGCACGAGGTGTGTGACAGAAAGGTCACGGGGTCAGGGCACTGGGGAGCGCCGTCGGTTAGACACCGTCCTGTCACCTTTAGCATCGCAGAACGAGCTTTTATAGATGCTCCCTTACTTCAGGAAACGTCACTGATTGAGGTACTTTCAAGATATAGTTAGTGACGGCCCTAACAGTCAGTATCTGACAACACATCACTTAGACAACAGGTTGGAGGCAGGCAGCTCGAGCCAGGATACTGAAAGAAAAACTTACATTTATATAGCGCCTTTCACAACCTCAGGACGTCCCAAAGAGCTTTACAGCCAATGAAGTACTTTTGAAGTGTAGTCACTGTTGTAATGTAGGAAACACGGCAGCCAATTTGCGCACAGCAAGATCCCACAAACAGCAATGTGATAAATGACCAGATAATCTGTTTTAGTGATGTTGGTTTGGGATAAATATTGGCCCCAGGACACTGGGGATAACTCCCCTGCTCCTCTTCGAAATAGTGCCGTGGGATCTTTTACATCCCCCTGAGAGAGCAGACGGGGCCTCGGTTTAACGTCTCTTCCAAAAGACAGCACCTCTGACAGTGCGGGGCTCCCTCAGCACTGCCCCTCCAACAGTGCGGCGCTCCCTCAGCACTGCCCCTCCGACAGTGTGGCACTCCCTCAGCACTGCCCCTCCGACAGTGCGGCGCTCCCTCAGCACTGCCCCTCTGACAGTGCGGCGCTCCCTCAGCACTGCCCCTCCGACAGTGTGGCACTCCCTCAGCACTGCCCCTCCGACAGTGTGGCACTCCCTCAGTACTGCCCCTCCGACAGTGCAGCGCTCCCTCAGCACTGCCCCTCCGACAGTGCGGCACTCCCTCAGCACTGCACTGGGAGAGTCAGCATGGATTATGGGCTCAAGTCTCTGGAGTGGGAGGATTCTACCACCTTTATTTTGCAAGGGCTTCCCAGGTTTATCCTGGACTGATTTTGTAGACACTGTGCTGGATTTATGCAGCCTGGACTATTCTGGTCTAAATGTATCGTAGAGCTGGGCAGGAAGCACAGTCAGTGGCCAAGGAGCCTGCTCAGCTTCTGTGTAAGGATAACTGGATGGTCGGCCTGAGGTGTCAGGACCCTGGAATTCCGATTGAAGCCGCTCGGAGATTGTCCATTACCGTTGTGTCTGAAGGATTCAGATGTTGTGGGTGATCATGAGGTACAGTGAGCCCCAGCTCCCTGTACTGTCTGATTCAGAGGCTTCCCCTCAATACAGGAAACCCGACACACATAGCAGGCGCTGGGAGAGTTACCGACACATAGGAAATAGGAGCAGGAGTCGGCCATTCGGCCCCTCGAGTCTGCTCCGCCATTCAATAAGATCATGGCTGATCTGATCTTGGCCTCAACTCCACTTTCCTGCCCGCTCCCCATAATCCTCGAGTCCCCTGTTTTTCAAAAATCTGTCTATCTCCGCCTTGAATATATTCAGTGACCCAGCCTCCACAGCTCTCTGGTGTAGAGAATTCCAAAGATTCACGACCCTCAGAGAAGAAATTCCTCCTCATCTCCGTTTTAAATGGGTGACCCCTTATCCTGAAACTATGCCCCCTAGTTCTAGATTCCCCCACTAGGGGAAACATCCTCCCTGCATCTACCCTGTCAAGCCCCATCAGAATCTTATATGTTTCAAGAAGATCACCTCTCATTCTTCTAAACTCCAATGAGATTAGGCCCAACCTTTCCTCATAAGACAACCCCTTCATCTCAGGAATCAACCCAGTGAACCTTCTCTGAACTGCCTCCAATGCAAGTATACCCCTCCTTAAATAAGGAGACCAAAACTGTACGCAGTGCTCCAGGTGTGGTCACAAAATGAAACGTAAATTTTAGAGAGCTACCACTGGTGAAAATCACCCCCAATTCTGGGCACCATACTTTAGGAAGGATGTCAAGGCCTTGGAGAGGATGCAGAAGAGATTTACTAGAATGGTGCCAGGGATGAGAGACTGGAGAAGCTGGGTTTGTTCTCTTTAGAACAGAGAAGGTTGAGGGGAGATTCGATAGAGGTGTTCAAAATCATGAAGAGTTTTGATAGAGTAAATAAGGAGAAACTGTTTCCAGTGGCAGGAGGGTCGGTAACCAGAGGACACAGATTTAAGGTAATTGGCAAAAGAACCAGAGGGGAGATGAGGAAACACTGTTTCACTCAGCGAGTTGTTGTGATCTGGAATGCGCTGCCTGAAAGGGCGGTGGGAGCAGATTCAATAATAACTTTCAAAAGGGAATTGGATAAATACTTGAAAAGGAGAAATTTGCAGGGCTCTGGGGAAAGAGCAGGGGGAGTGGGACTAATTGGAGAGCTCTTTAAAAGAGCCGGCACAGGCACGATGGGCCGAATGGCCTCCTTCTGTACTGTATCATTCTGTGATTCTATGAAAACGTGCTTCGAGGACACAGTGACATCACTCGAGCGATATGGTCAGAGATGTTTTTCTGATACTATTTTTACATCATCACAGTGTAAACAACAAAAGAGAAACCTTTGTCAAAATGTTTTCACGTTGAGGGAGTCCCTTTAAATCCCAGAGTGTGTCTCAAGTGGAAGTGATCGCCTGACCAGAGCAGAAATCTCCCGCATCTTGTACCGAAGAGTTTAATTATATCTCCTCTGACACTGTTACGATCTCTGTTGTCTCTCAGTTTCTGTCCCAGCTGCAAAGTCTTGACCTTTTAGTCTTGTTTCCCAGTCGAGCTGCTCTTCTCCTCCAGCAGTGCTGAAGGTCTCCACCAGGCGGCAGCGTCGCACCAGGCTGGAGCTTGTTTCCTGTGGTGGGAGTTCTGTGACGGAGGAAACTCCATATTAGCAGGCGGTGTACGTGGGGAGGCAATGCTTCTGTGGTCACGCCCCTTTATCACAAACTACCAGCTGTATTTACCAGTGACTGAATGCATAGTCTCAGGGAACGGTCGTATCTCTGACAATCCTCTTATTTCAGCCTCTCTATTGATCTGTGTTTCCTTCTCTCCAATCCCCCAACCTGCCACAATAACAACTTGCTTTTATATAGCGCCTTTAACGTAGTAAAACGTCCCAGGGTGCTTCACAGGAGCGTAAATCAAACTAAATTTGACACCGAGCCACATAAGGAGATAGGACAGGTGGCCAATAGCTTGGTCAGAGAGAGAGGTTTTAAGGAGCGTCATAAAGGAGGAGAGAGAGAGGTGGAGAGGCTTAGGGAGGAATTCCAGAGCTTGGGGCCGAGGCAGCTGAAGGCACGGTCAAGAGATCTCGGAGGGTTGTTGGGCTGGAGGAGGTTACAGAGATAGGGAGGGGCGAGGCCACGGAGGAATTTGAAAACAAGGATGAGAATTTTAAAATCGAGGCGTTGCCGGACCGGGAGCCAGTGGAGCACAGGGGTGATGGATGAACAGGACTTGGTGTGAGTTAGGACACAGGCAGCAGAGTTTTGGATGAGCTGAAGTTTACTGAGGGTTGGAGACGGGAGATGAGATCGTGCTACCACCAGAGAGTGGTTAATAAGCACCAGCAGGGTATTCGACTACAGAAGGCATCATAACTAAGCCCGCTCCTGTCCTTTACTCAGGCTCTCACCAGCGGGGAGGTAACGGATATTGTGGGCAGCATCAGGTTCCCTGGCTGGCTCCCCCACCCATTCCCACTCATCCATTCCTTTCTTACCTCCAGACTTTACTATCCAGTGCTCTCCTGGCCGGCCTCCCATCTTCCACCCGCCATAAACTTCAGTTCGTCCAAAACTCTGCTGCCCGAATCCTAACCCGTCACCTCTGTGCTTGCCGACCGACATTGGCTCCCGGTCCAGCAACGCCTCGATGTTAAAATTCTCATGCTTGTGTTCAAATCCCTCCATGTCCTCGCCCCTCCCTATCTCTGTAACCTCCTCCAGCCCTACAGCCCTCCGAGATCTCTGTGCTCCCCCAATTCTGGCCTCTTGCGTATCCCCCCGATTTCCATCGCTCCACCTTCAGCTGCCTGGGCCCCGAGCTCTGGAATTCCCTCCCTAAACCTCTCCGCCTCTCTCTCCCCCTTTAAGACGCTCCTTAAAACCCACCTCTGTGACCAAGCGTTTGGTCACCTGTCCGAATATCTCCTTATGTGACTCGGTGTCACATTTTGTCTGATTTGCGCTCCTGTGAAGCACCCTGGGACGTTTTACTCCGTTAAAGGCGCTATATAAATACAAGTTGCTGTTGTAAACTCACCGCTGTTCCGCCTCACACAAAAACAGGAGGGAATTTCACCGGGAACTCTGCAACAACAGCTGGCCAACTCTGACATGCTCCAATACTGGGAACGGTTGTGGTCAAGCTTCACCTCCCACTCAGTGCCAACAAACAAACCCATTTCAAGGTCGTTGCTCGAGTCCGAATTACTCGGACCCTCAGAAAAGAAAAATAAACTTTAAAGATAAAGTTTACGTGTTGGCAGAGAGCTCCAATCTCCCGTCTAATCGTAAAACACCACCCAGCCCCAGATAAATGAAAAGAACGATTTGGAATTTACACAGGGCCTTATCATAGTTCCAGGGCTGTGGGGAAAGGGCAGCAGAGTGAGACTAATTGGATCGGTCTACCAAAGAGCCAGCACAGGCACGATGGGCCGAATGGCCTCCTCTGCTTGTGATTCTATCTCTCAGAAACATTTCAAACTCTGCACGTGCAACGAATGGCTTTGAGATGTAACGACAGCCTCTCGCCCAGTCCCTCCTCCTGCTGTCACCGCGCTGGGTGGGACCGAGTCCAGCCACTTGTCTCCCGCCCGGTCCCTCTGCAGGGATCTGATCACTGCCCCCACACACCAGCCCTTCACCCCTTCCCCACCCCCTCACACCGTCTCTCGAAGCGCTGTCCCCTCCGATACCCCAGTGCCTACAGACTGAGTGTAAGCAGGATATTCCCCCAGGGTGGGGGGCGTGGCAGCTGATCCACACCTTCCACAGGGGCAGGAGCTCGGGCTGATCCTCCCGCGCCTCCCTAAACCAAGGGCCTGAGGCCAATGGAGCACACTTCCTTATAAGGTTATTCTAGTTTCCATCAGTGAGAACACACAGACTCACTCACTCACACACACACTCTCTCACTCACTCTCACACACGCGCTCTCACACGCGCTCTCACACGCGCTCTCACGCGCGCTCACACGCGCGCTCTCACGCGCTCTCTCACGCGCTCTCACGCGCACACACACTCGCACACACTCTCACTGACACACACTCACACACTCTCTCATCTCACTCACTCACTCACACTCACACTCACACTCTCACTCTCACTCACACACTCACACTCACACTCACACTCACACTCTCTCACTCTCACTCTCTCTCACTCTCACACACACACACACACTGACACACTCACACTCACTCACTCACTCACTCTCACTCACACACACACACACACACACTGACACACACACACTGACACTCTCACACACACACTCTCACATACACACTCGCACACTCTCACTCTCACTCTCACTCTCTCACTCTCTCTCTCTCTCTCTCTCTCACTCACACTCACTCTTACACACTCTCACACTCACTCTCACTCTCTCACTAACTCTTACACACTCTCACTCTCTCTCACACATTCCCACCCGTGACCCCCACCCCCTTTGCTCCACTGAGCCCCAGTGTAAAAAGGTCAAACTTTATCAATGGAAACGGGAGGTGTTGCTAATTGTAGCATTGACCAATCAGTGGACATGGTCCTTAATCAGCAGGCACCCTGGTAACCGTGGCCGATGATCTGATGATGGGATGTTTGTGTCTGATAACATCGAGCCCTTGTAATCTGGAGACAGCTCCTGGAATACAATGGAAGTGTGCGCCCTGAACGAGAGGGCACGAGGAAACATTAAAGAGCTTCGACCAAGGTGAGATTAGAAGAGATTGTTTTTTTAATTAAAAGCAATGACACTGAGATTTACATCAGAGCTGGGCCCAGACTGACTATAAATGCACCAAACCAAAAGTTCAACATTTTCTGTCCCTATATTCTGCCCCAAAAAGAATAACCCCTGACCTTTCGCACTCCCATTCCTCGCTCAGTCAATTTTAAATAACCTTCACCGCAATAAACATGACTGGATCCAAAGTATACGCTTGAAACTTGAGGTTATTAGGATTCTCTGGCCTCTTGCGCATCCCCGATTTCCATCGCTCCACCACTGCCTCTGTGCCTTCAGCTGCCTGGACCTTAAGCTCTGGAATTCCCTCCCTAAACCTCTCCGCCTCTCTCTCCTCCTTTAAGACACTCCTTAAAACCGACCTCTTTGACCAAGTATTCAGTCGCACCATCTAAAGTCCCCTTCTATGGCTGGGCTTTTTGTGCTAGTACCGCTCTGCAGTGCCTTGAGGAAGTTGTTGGGCTAAAAATTCATCCCGCTGCATCTCGCGTATTCTCTCTCCAATTGCCGGTTTTCTGCATGCCCTGCGCATGCGCTGAAAACCGGCACTTGGTCTTTGGAAAAGGGGGCGGTTCCTCGGTGCATCGCATGCGCGCTACAGGCTGCGTGCACGCTGTGCACTTAGTGCTTTGGACGCGCAGGTAAGGACGGAAGATTTTAGAAATGGAAAAAGGAGGAGTAAGACCCACTTTTAACAAGGTAAGTAGTGAATTAAGTATTTTTTTGAATTTTTTTTAACAGGTATATCTTTTTTAGAGACTTTAAAGACAGGTAAGTTTATTTTTATAACTTTTTAAAAGATTTTAAATTTTTTCAAAAATTTAATTTTTTATTTAAAATGGTTAATTTATTTAACTATACTTATTTTATTAATGTGATGGTTTTTTTTTAAATTTAATTGAGGTTTAGCTGTTATTTTGGGGGGGTGTAAGATTCATAGATTTCACAGCACGTATGTGAAACTTATGAATGGAAGATGGTGTGCTGCCATTGGCTCTAACTGAGTCACGTGATCCCACAGCTCGCACGAATTCACTACGCCGGTGGGATACGCAAGCACTGCCCAGCTGATGTCTGGAACAGCAAGTTCGTGCGAGCTGGATCTGAAAAAGCCAACGCAGAGTGAGAGATCGCGCCTGCTCCTTACCCCCGCGGGAACAGAGCGAGATCAATTTCTGGGCCGTTGTTATTGTTGGGCCTGCAGATAAGTTATGACAAGCCCAGGTCTGAATGTGCTTTCAATCTACCTCCGAGTCTTCACACTACACCAGGTCTATAATTAGGGCTGGCTTTTCAAACTGTCATCTGTTTTTGAAGCTGTTGTCAGCTTTTTGCTAGTTTTCCAGCTGTGCGTGTGACATCACATCATAGGGAAAGTGTGTCCAATGAACAAGCTCAAGGCAGTGAGAGGAGTCAAGGCCCCAGGTTTAGACGGAATGCACCCTGGGTTACTGAAGGAAGTATCTCATGGAACGGGATGTATTGTTAGCGAATCATCGCAAACGGGGACTGTGTCTCCGGATTGGAGAAAAGGGAATATGACGCTGATCTATAAATAGGGAAAACCCAGACAAGTGAGGCCATTCAACCTGTCTATTGCAGGGATAGCCAGAGAGGTATGGTCACCAACCCTCCAGGATTGTCCTGGAGTCTTCACCAATTAAAGACTAATCTCCAGGACAGTCTCCGGGAGAAAAATCAGAGACGTGCATGTGTTTTCGGGGTGTATGTGAGTATGTACGTGTGTGTGGGTCTGTGTGTGCGCACATAGGGTGAGGACAAATTATCGCGGGTGGGGGTGGAGTTGGAAATTCATCTGTCAGCTGCCTGTGCAGGGAAAAAACAACAGTGTTTTTCTAAATGCCTGGTGAGTAATGTGAGAGGTTCACGGCCCTTCCACCTGTTCTCACAGTGAAACCTGATCCCATAGCCCTGTGTTGCTGCAGAGGGAGCTGCTCGATGACCCTCTCTTTCCCTCTCACTCACATGGGCCCATGTGATGTTTTCAATGAGATTCACTAACAGATTGAATTCTGCTGAAAGCTTTGGTTCGTGCTGGCTGGGAACTGTTCCGTGGGCCCCAATCGCAAGACCTGAGCATCACTGCCGTCTGAAAATGATCCGGTTACCCCCCTGCTCCCAGACCACAAGCACACTCTATCCGAGGAGTTCTCCCTAGGGTAATGCAACAACAACAACAACTTGTATTTATATAGCGCCATTAATGTAGTAAAACATCCTGAGGCACTTCACAGGAGCAATTATCAAATAAAAATTGACATCAAGCTACATAAGCAGATATTAGGACAGATGCAGGAAGGATGTTCCCGATGGTCGGAGACTCCAGAAGCAGGGGTCACAGTCTAAGGATAAGGGGTAAGCCATTTAGGACTGAGAGGAGGAGGAATTTCTTCACCCAGAGAGTGGTGAACCTGTGGAATTCTCTACCACAGAAGGTAGTTGAGGCCAAGTCATTAAATATATTCAAGAATGAGTTAGATATATTTCTTAAAGCTAAAGGTATCAAGGGATATGGGGAGAAGGCAGGTACAGGGTACTGAGTTTGGATGATCAGCCATGATCTCATCGAATGGCCTACTACTGCTCCTATCTTCTATGTTTCTATGTCTATGACCAAAGCTTGATCAAAGAGGTAGGTTTTAAGGAGCCTCTTAAAGGAGGAGAGAGAGGTAGAGAGGCAGCGAGGTTTAGGGAGGGAATTCCAGAGCTTAGGGCCTCGGCAGCTGAAGGCACGGCCGTCAATGGTGGAGCGATTAAAATCGGGGCTGCGCAAGAGGACAAAATTGGAGGATTGTAGAGATCTCGGAGGATTGTAGGAGATTACAGAGATAGGGAGGGGCGAGGTCATGGAGGGATTTGAAAACAAGGATGAGAATTTAAAAATTGAGGCGTTGCCAGACTACGAGCCAATGTAGATCAGCGAGCACAGGCATGATGGGTGAATGAGATTTGGTGCAAGTTAGGACACGTGCAGCAGAGTTTTGGATGAGCTCCGATAGTGCGGCGCTCCCTCAGTACTGCCCCTCTGACAGTGCGGCGCTCCCTCAGTACGGCCCCTCCGATAGTGCGGCGCTCCCTCAGTACTGCCCCTCCGACAGTGCGGCGCTCTCTCAGTACTGCCCCTCCGACAGTACGGCGCTTCCTCAGTACTGCCCCTCCGACAGTGCGGCGCTCTCTCAGTACTGCCCCTCCGACAGTGCGGCGCTCCCTCAGTACTGCCCCTCCGACAGTGCGGCGCTCTCTCAGTACCGCCCCTCCGACAGTGCAGCGCTCCCTCAGTACTGCCCCTCCGACAGTGCGGCGCTCTCTCAGTACTGCCCCTCCGACAGTACGGCGCTTCCTCAGTACTGCCCCTCCGACAGTGCTGCGCTCCCTCAGTACTGCCCCTCCGACAGTGCAGCGCTCCCTCAGTACTGACCCTCCGACAGTGCGGCGCTCCCTCAGTACTGCCCCTCCGACAGTGTGGCGCTCCCTCAGTACTGCACTGGGAGTATCAGCCTGGATTATGGGCTCAAGTGTCTGGACTGGGACCTGAACCCGGAGTCTGACTTGGAGGCGAGAGTGCTGCCCACTGAGCCACGGCTGCTCGAGCCGTTCGCTGATTCTCTGGTTTTCTTTGCGTGACTCAGTGGCGCTCGGCAGCTGGTGTATTTCACCTGGAGAGAGGCAGAGGGACCAAGAGAGTGTTCTTGTCCCGCACACTCTGTTTAGATTGAGTTGTCGAGTGATGATTCACCAGGCTGTGCATTCCCGATCTGCCCACTGACTGCAGAAAGCTCCGGCCAAGGGTGACACTCGGGATCTGCCTGCAGTATTCCCGCAAAATAAACAGCCCATCCCCCCCTTCTCCGACCCAGTGTGTCTGTCGCTGTGTGTGAGTGCAGCCGGTCAGAAGGAAAGGTTCCTGTGGAAAGTCTGGCATTCCTTTAATTAGGAGCAGAGCAATTCCCACAGTCAGGAGCAGTGGACTTGGGAACTGTTGATGTCTGGGCCTGTCAATCGAAAGCTATTTCATCCCTGGTGCGCGGCGATTCCTGGCTCATTGTTCCATTTCCCTCCACGGTCGCTGTGTGAAAGGATAGTGAGCGAAAGGGCTCTACTCCAGGACTCGGTGCTCAGTCGTTGTGTCCAGTGGTGAACTGTTCGGGGTCCAAGCTGCATGGACAAGCTGTGCCTGGATCGAGCCATGGGAGATGGTGGTATCAGGGATACGGGTCAACGGCAAATTAAACTGCCCAGTGGCACATGCACAGGCACGTTATGTCCCTGTGCCACCCGGGGTTTATTTCCCTCTATCCCAGCCCCTGTTTTATTATTCCACAGATCCCTGTGTTTCTGTTACCTGCCGTTGCACGGTGAGCGGCTGTGAGACTGCTACAGCCGAGGTCAGGGTGATGTGGCCATACGGCCTGGGACGATCGGTCAGAAGGTTTCTTCGTGTGAAACAGAGAACGTGAGTTTAAATCCCATCGAGGGCAGTTTGAGAATTTGAATTCCATTCAAAATATAATCTGGAAATAAAAAGCTGGTCTCAGTAAAAGTGACCGTGAAGCTGTCGGATTGTTGTAAAAGCCCAACTGGTTCACTAATGTCTTTTAGGGAAGCAAACCTGCCGCCCTTACCCAGTCTGGGCCTATATGTGACTCCAGACCTGCAACAACCTGGTTGACTCTTAACCTCCCTCTGAAGTGGCTCAACAAGACACTCAGTTTGTATCAAACCGCTACCAGCGGTTCAACAAGGTGGCGCACCCCCACCTTCTCATGGCAATAAATGCTAGCCTTGTCAGCGACGCCCACATCCCGAGCACTGAGTTTAAAAAAATCTAGGGAGAAAGGAGCTCCTGGCAGGGGAAAGAGGAGGGGATGATGGTGAGGGTGATAGATCGACAAGGTGAAAAGAGGGCAGTGTGCAAGGAGAGGGAGCCCAGAGAGTGGGCCTAGCGACAGGGAGTTGGTGGCATGGAGTGGTCATATCTGGCACCATGCCGGAACCAGCGAGGGAGCTCCCCGGGGTGCAGTTGAGCATTGCACACCAGAAGGTTCTGGTCCCATCCCCAGTCTGGGCTGAGTTAGTTGCGGTTGGTAGTGGAGTAAACCAACCAAGGTTCCTACGCACACACACACTGCGCAAATTGGCTGCCACGTTTCCTACACAACAGTGACTATACTTCAAAAGTACTTCATTGGCTGTAAAGCATTTTGGGATGTCCAACAATGACTCGATTTTAAAATTCTCACCTTTGTGTTCAAATCCTTCCGTGGCCCGGCCCTCCCTATCTCTGTAACCCCTAGAGGGCCGGTTAGAGTTCTGCTTCCAGACTCCATCAAAACCGCCCTGTATCACTTGTCTGGGGTGGGTTAGAGTGACACTGGGGGTGGGGGTTCCCCTCCCTCTCTGTGGGGCAGCTTCTGTCAACACATCCCCAGCGGTGAGAGCATCATGTCTGAGACCGCTCTGCCCCATTAACATTGCAAACAGCCACAAGTAATGTGGCAAGTGTTCTGGGTTCAAAGGGCGTGACCTCTGGTGCCACTGGGGGAGCTGAGATTCCTTTACTCAGATTATTTGTCCTGACTGCTCTTGGTGACTGGCTTTGTGTTTGTGTTGGTGAGGTGTTTTGGAAGTTTGGAAAGTCTGTGCAGAATATCCTCACAGAATAACTCCGAAACTCCCCAACGAGGATAACCCTGGGCTCTGGTACTGCCCTGTCTTTAACAACGTCCTCCCATCCCTTTGATTCAATTAGTAGAGGATCCGGTATCCACTGCATCGCACTATGTCCTTGAGGGGACACTGAGGGTGTTGAACAGATTAGCAGTAAAACCTGCGTAAAGCCATCGCAAGGCGTTTCGTCGTCTGTCACACGCAGCAAAAATAACCGGGGAGTATCCCGTATCAGATGTCCTGAGTCTCCGGTCTAATATTAGGAGGATGAACTTTACAGGGGTTTGCCTGTGTGGTGTCAGCTGGAGCTGTGCTTAAATAGACAAGGGCATTCCTGCTGTCCCACACTGCAAGGGACGGATAATAATGCGGATCTCGCCCATCACCCGCCAGGTCCCCATTCCCTATGGGGAAACCCAGAAAACTGGGAACCATCTTCCTCCTATCCTGGGCTCACCCAGCGATGTGGGAATTCCGAGGGTAGGAGGGAGGCTCCCAGATATTGCCAGTTGTGGGGGTTTTTTTAAGGATCAGGTAGCCATGGAGCCAACAGCCTCACCTCTGTACTCGGGGATCAGGCCACCTTGACCAGCAAGATTGCACACATCACGGAGTGTTAGCTGTGCCAAGGTCGAAGGAGGTACCAACAGAACCAGTGGCATCCAACACTGACACCTGGCACTCGGACTGACCCTGTGTGTACGGTAGTGTAGTGGTTAAGAACATAAGAAATAGGGGCAGGAGTAGACCATACGGCCCCTCGAGCCTGCTCCGCCATTCAATAAGATCATGGCTGATCTTCGACCTCAATTCCACTTTCTCGCCCTGGTTCTGTTACTGGACTACTCGGAGAACGTGAGTTCAAAACCCACCGTGGGCAGATTGAGAATTTGAATTCAGTTTTTTTTAAATCTAGAAATAAAAAGGTGGTCTCAGTTTGAAACTGTTGGATTGTCGTAAAAACCCAACTGGTTCACTGATGTCCTTTGGCTGTAAAGTGCTTTGGGACATCCTGTGATTGTGAAAGGTGGTGTCGAAACGCAAGTCTGTCTTTAGGAAAGGAAATATGCCGAATACAGAGGAATATTAATGGGTGCGGGGAGTGAGGAGAGTGGGATTAGACTGGGTGAGATATTAATGGGTGCGGGGAGTGAGGAGAGTGGGATTAGACTGGGTGGGATATTAATGGGTACGGGGAGTGAGGAGAGTGGGATTAGACTGGGTGGGATATTAATGGGTACGGGGAGTGAGGAGAGTGGGATTAGACTGGGTGGGATATTAATGGGTACGGGGAGTGAGGAGAGTGGGATTACACTGGGTGGGATATTAATGGGTGCGGGGAGTGAGGAGAGTGGGATTAGACTGGGTGGGATATTAATGGGTACGGGGAGTGAGGAGAGTGGGATTAGACTGGGTGGGATATTAATGGGTGCGGGGAGTGAGGAGAGTGGGATTACACTGGGTGGAATATTAATGGGTGCGGGGAGTGAGGAGAGTGGGATTACACTGGGTGGGATATTAATGGGTACGGGGAGTGAGGAGAGTGGGATTACACTGGGTGGGATATTAATGGGTGCGGGGAGTGAGGAGAGTGGGATTAGACTGGGTGGGATATTAATGGGTGCGGGGAGTGAGGAGAGTGGGATTAGACTGGGTGGGATATTAATGGGTGCGGGGAGTGAGGAGAGTGGGATTAGACTGGGTGGGATATTAATGGGTGCGGGGAGTGAGGAGAGTGGGATTACACTGGGTGGAATATTAATGGGTGCGGGGAGTGAGGAGAGTGGGATTACACTGGGTGGGATATTAATGGGTACGGGGAGTGAGGAGAGTGGGATTAGACTGGGTGGGATATTAATGGGTGCGGGGAGTGAGGAGAGTGGGATTACACTGGGTGGGATATTAATGGGTGCGGGGAGTGAGGAGAGTGGGATTAGACTGGGTGGGATATTAATGGGTACGGGGAGTGAGGAGAGTGGGATTACACTGGGTGGGATATTAATGGGTGCGGGGAGTGAGGAGAGTGGGATTAGACTGGGTGGGATATTAATGGGTGCGGGGAGTGAGGAGAGTGGGATTAGACTGGGTGGGATATTAAGGGGTGCGGGGAGTGAGGAGAGTGGGATTAGACTGGGTGGGATATTAATGGGTGCGGGGAGTGAGGAGAGTGGGATTAGACTGGGTGGGATATTAATGGGTGCGGGGAGTGAGGAGAGTGGGATTAGACTGGGTGAGATATTAATGGGTACGGGGAGTGAGGAGAGTGGGATTAGACTGGGTGAGATATTAATGGGTACGGGGAGTGAGGAGAGTGGGATTAGACTGGGTGAGATATTAATGGGTACGGGGAGTGAGGAGAGTGGGATTAGACTGGGTGGGATATTAATGGGTACGGGGAGTGAGGAGAGTGGGATTAGACTGGGTGGGATATTAATGGGTACGGGGAGTGAGGAGAGTGGGATTACACTGGGTGGGATATTAATGGGTGCGGGGAGTGAGGAGAGTGGGATTAGACTGGGTGGGATATTAATGGGTGCGGGGAGTGAGGAGAGTGGGATTAGACTGGGTGGGATATTAAGGGGTGCGGGGAGTGAGGAGAGTGGGATTAGACTGGGTGGGATATTAATGGGTGCGGGGAGTGAGGAGAGTGGGATTAGACTGGGTGGGATATTAATGGGTGCGGGGAGTGAGGAGAGTGGGATTAGACTGGGTGAGATATTAATGGGTACGGGGAGTGAGGAGAGTGGGATTAGACTGGGTGAGATATTAATGGGTACGGGGAGTGAGGAGAGTGGGATTAGACTGGGTGAGATATTAATGGGTACGGGGAGTGAGGAGAGTGGGATTAGACTGGGTGGGATATTAATGGGTACGGGGAGTGAGGAGAGTGGGATTAGACTGGGTGGGATATTAATGGGTACGGGGAGTGAGGAGAGTGGGATTAGACTGGGTGAGATATTAATGGGTGCGGGGAGTGGGATTACACTGGGTGGGATATTAATGGGTACGGGGAGTGAGGAGAGTGGGATTAGACTGGGTGAGATATTAATGGGTACGGGGAATGAGGAGAGTGGGATTAGACTGGGTGGGATATTAATGGGTACGGGGAGTGAGGAGAGTGGGATTAGACTGGGTGAGATATTAATGGGTACGGGGAGTAAGAGGGAGTGAGAGAAGAATCAATGGGTCGAATGGTCAGTTTCTGTGCTAGAACATTCCATGATTCTACCAGCAAAAAATAAGATAATTTTTGCAAATTCCCCACAGATCGAGGAGTTACATTTCTGCGGGTTTCCCTGAATCTCCTGCTGTAATCGCAGCTGAAATCCCTGATAAACGGTAAAGAGCCAGGAGAATCCCACAGGAATTGTACCCCGTGTATTCCAATCGTTGTAAGGATGGGTTCAGATGTAACGGGCCCCAGACTCTGGGCCAATTCTGGGCTCCCGCTCCCAGCAGGGGGCCACAGCTCGGGGAATTGGGGAGCAATGTTTGAGCCCCTGTCTCTGGTTTACGCCCCCCCAGTGCCACTACCTCACTGAGAGGGTGGGTGTGTGGACATCGGTGGCTCTTTCTCTCCCACTCTGCCGGTTATCGCCTGAACCCCTCCTGACGCAGGCTGGGGTGCCTTTCACAGAAACCATCAATACCCCCTCTCCAAAACATCACCCAAGTTGATGGGGGAGTCGCGGCTATTCGACTGCATGGGGCAGCCTCGGCCAGGCGTAATCCTGTTCTCAGCCAAACATCCGCCTAGAAGTGCGCTTCCCCTGAGGGGTCACTGGATAGTGATCAGGAGCAGGAACCCAGGCTGGTCTCCCCCCTCCCCCAATGTACTGAGGCCAACAGCTGCCCCACTGAGGGGGTTGGTCCTGAATTACCCCCCTCCCCCGTTATTATTATGGGCTGCGGGGACAGGACGGTGCTTTGTTTATTTAACTAAGGCGCAGTGACATCTCTCGTCCTCTCGTTGAGCGATGCGGGGGAGCATTGGCGAGTACGATTACCCCGGGGGTAATGCCCGCTCTCCTTGGAGTCTGAGCTGAACCTCCTGTGGGCTTGGGGTCGAAGTGACATTCACTGATCGAGGGTCAGAGGGAACTCCCATTAACACAACGTGACCCCACAGTGCAGCAATCCCAGCTCAGCCCCAATATTCATTCAACTCCCCCAGGCTCACACAACAAATGTTATTAAAAAGCACATTCTTTGATTAATGCCGATTATTAACCCAGCACCGTTACCTTCGGTCCTCCATTGAGCTGTCAGACGCCCGCCCATGTTTCCTGCCTTTTATGTTTAGTTTAGTACGTGAGTGGGATTTTGAGAAGGTTTTTTATGTTCTCCTCAGCTGCCCCCTTGAGGTGTGGGGAAGTTGTTTGTGACCCAGGTGGGTCGTAGCTGGGGTGTCGCAGAGCAGGCTTTGAATAAACGGAAGTGTACTGGGACTGGTTGAGGGAGACTGAGATCGGAGCAGCGTCTGTTTATAGGACAGTCTTTGGTCATTGGACTGGGGCCTGGGGTTATGGGGTGACTCTGGGGTTTCAGGGGTCAGGACGGGCCTGACCAGTGTATTCAGACAGTGCAGGATAGAAATAAACCTTTGGATTCTGTGCAGCAGGTTTAAAGGGTTGCTGCTCCACCCACTCCCCAACCCCACTCCCCGCACCCCCCCCACTCCCCGCACCCCCCCCCCCCACTCCCCGCACCCCCCCCCACTCCCCGCACCCCCCCCCCCCCACTCCCCGCACCCCCCCCCCCCACTCCCCGCACCCCCCCCCCCCCACTCCCCGCACCCCACTCCCCGCACCCCCCCCCCACTCCCCGCACCCCCCCCCCCCACTCCCCGCACCCCCCCCCCCACTCCCCGCACCCACTCCCCGCACCCCACTCCCCGCACCCCCCCCCACTCCCCGCCCACTCCCCGCACCCCACTCCCCGCACCCCCCCCCCACTCCCCGCACCCCCCCCCCACTCCCCGCACCCCACTCCCCGCACCCCCCCCCCACTCCCCGCACCCCCCCCCCCACTCCCCGCACCCCCCCCCCCCACTCCCCGCACCCCCCCCCCACTCCCCGCACCCCCCCCCCCCACTCCCCGCACCCCACTCCCCGCACCCCCCCCCCACTCCCCGCACCCCACTCCCCGCACCCCCCCCCCCACTCCCCGCACCCCCCCCCCCCACTCCCCGCACCCCCCCCACTCCCCGCCATACTGGAGGCTTCGGTGGCCCTTCAGCGCCCAAAAAAAGGGGCCGAATTTTTAGTCCGGAGAATGATGAAGCTGCGTGTGGATTTGGCCAGGTATCTGTGTGTGTCGCGAGTGACAGATGGATCTCTGGGCTACAGCAGCTGTCGATTCTCTCTCTCCTTCTCATGCTCTTCTTTGCCAAGCTTCAGTGACGTGCGTGAATGTACAATAAAGTTTCGGGTTTCATTAACGACACTTGTTCCTTCCCCCTTACATGGTTAGGCTTTGCAGGTTTTAGTGGGCCGAACTGACCAGCTGATCGCCAAGCATAGCCTTTCGAACTCGGGAGCTAGAATATAAAGGGGAGCTATACAAAGTCCCGGTTAAAGAAAGAAAGAACTTGCATTTCTCCAGCACCGTTCACGACCTCCGGATGTCTCAAAGTGCCTTACAGTCAATGAAGTACTTTTTGGAGTGTAGTCACTGTTGTAATGTAGGAAACGCGGCAGCCAATTTGCGCACAGCAAGCTCCCACAAACAGCAATGTGATAATGACCAGATAATCTGTTTTAGTGATGTTGATTGAGGGATAAATATTGGCCGGGGAGAACTCCCCTGCTCTTCTTCGAATAGTGGCAGTGGGATCTTTTACATCCACCTGAGAGGGCAGGTGAGGCCTCGATTTAATGTCTCATTCGAAAGATGGTTAGACACATCTGGAGCACTGTGTACAGTTCTGGGCACCGCACCGTACAAAGGATATATTGGCCTTGGAAGGAGTGCAGCACAGATTCACCAGAATGTTACCAAGGCTGCAAGGGTTAAATTATGAGGCAAGTTTACATAAACCTAGGCTTGTATTCCCTGGGATATAGAAGGTTAAGGGGTGATTTGATTGAGATTTTTAGGATTTTGAATGGAATTGATAGGGTAGATAGAGAGAAACTTTTTCTGCTGGCAGGGGAGTCCAGGACAAGTGGACATAACCTTAAAATCAGACCCAGGCCATTCAGGAGAGACGTTAGAAAACACTTCTTCACGTGGTAGAAGTGTGGAACTCTCTCCCACAAAAAGCAGTAGATGCTAGCTCAATTAATAATTTTAAATCTGGGATTGATAGACTTTTGCTAGACAAGGGTATTAAGGGATATGGAGCCAAGGCATGTGGACAGAGTTAGGATACAGATCAACCATGATCTCATTGAATGTCAGAACAGACTTAAGGGGCTGAATGGCCTCCTCCTGTTCCTCTGCTATGAGTGGTATAGGTGCAGTCACTCAGAGACCGTGTGCAAGTCCGCAGCTGTCAGCAGTAACCACAGTCAGTGGTTATTTAGAGACGTGCCGGGCTTTTACACATTGATATTCTGAAACAAATCCTACTCAATTTGTCAGTCAAAATCGACACCTGCAGTAAGAGGCTGCTCATATGTTTTAAATTCTCCGTTTCTCTCGTTGAACTGCTAACTCATTTCTGGGTTACCGTTCCGTCGTACCCAGCTGCCCTCTCCGATCTCAGCTAACTGCCCGTCTGTCACACGTCATCACTGAGTCTTGGCCGCCAAGGAATATAATATCACTTAAAGATTAACGTGTGCAAATTCCCCAAAGAGTGAGGGTTTTACAAGCGACGTACAGCTAACCTGTTACTTGTTTATCCCTCTCCAGCCTCCAGTATCTTCCCCTCTATCTCTTAAAGGAAGAAACTTGTATTTCTACAGCGCCTTTCACAACCTCAGGACGTCCCAAAGCGCTTTACAGCCAATGAAGTACGGTTTTTGAAGTGTAGTCACTGTTGTAATGTAGGAAACGCGGCAGCCAATTTGTGCACAGCAAGATCCCACAAACAGCAATGTGATAATGACCAGATAATCTGTTTGTGTTGTTGGTTGAGGGATAAATATTGGCCCCAGGACAGCGGGGAGAACTCCCCTGCTCCTGTTCGAATAGTGCCGTGGAATCTTTTTACATCCACCTGAGAGAGCAGACGGGGCTTCGTTTTAACGTCTCATCTGAAAGAAGGCACCTCCGACAGTGCAGCACTCCCTCAGTACTGCACTGGAATGTCAGCCTGGATTTTGTGCTCAAGTCTCTGGAGTGGGACTTGAACCATCGACCTTCAGACCCAGAGGCAAGAGAGAGAGAGTGCTACCCACTGAGTCACGACTGACACCCGCTGGGCAACGGTTCCATTGGCACCGTGCCAGTGCCTCCTGAAGGCCCATTCTCCATGTGTGAGCGTCAACGGGTACTCAACTGTGTAGGGAGCTCGGCCAAGTCTGGTCCCCCCCCATTCCCCCAACAACCTCAATGCACTTCCAGTGGGAGTCTGTGGTTAGAGCCGGCAGCAGGAATGAGGGATGATTTTCCCCCACTTCCTAACCCAAGGGCACCGAGGGGAAAACAGCAGCAAGATAAAATTGATCACTTTGATCAAACTGATGATTTGTTTTTGATCAGCGCTCCTGATTGCGAGTTTCCCCTTGTTTAGTCATATATTTCTCGGTCGTTGCCGCCAAGTCCTTTACCAGAACTTTCCACAGATTTTCTTCAGAGTGGGTAAGAGGCTCTGAGCAGCTGCTGATGGTGTCTGTTACTCAGACAGCTCGCACAGGAATCCACTCAGTCCACTGCCGTGCTGCTGGGATCCTTCTCTCACTGTCACCCTGGTGACAGGTGACAAGCAGGGGGAGGTGAATAATCTTATCAACTAATCTGGGCCTTGCTCACAATTACACATCATTCAGCCCTGGCATGTCTGGCATGTTGTCACGCTTCGTGCAGAGGGGAGGGTAACTGGCAGCTGTGGGTCTGTGGCTCAGTGGGCAGCTCTCTCGCTTCTGAGTCAGGAGGTCATGGGTTCAAGTCCCACTCCAGAGACCTGAGCCCATAATCCAGGCTGACACTCCCAGTACAGTATTGAGCGAGTGCTGCACTGTCGGAGGTGCCGTCTTTCAGATGAGACGTTAAACCGAGGCCCCATCTGCCCTCTCTGGTATAAAATCCCACGGCACTATTTTGAAAAGGAGCAGGGGAGTTCTCCCCGGTGTCCTGGGCCAATATTTATCCCTCAACCAACTTCACTAAAAACAGATTATCTGGTCATTATCACATTGCTGTTTGTGGGAGCTTGCTGTGCGCAAATTGGCTGCCGCATTTCCTACATTACAACAGTGACTACACTTCAAAAGTACTTCATTGGCTGTAAAGCACTTTGGGACGTCCTGAGGTTGTGAAAGGCGCTGTAGAAAATGCAGGTCTTTCTCACCTTTCGGAGGGGCTGGAGATTGGAGCAGGGCCTCACTGGCAGAGCTTTAATCAACTGGAACATTTGAAGGACACTCTGTGCAGTGGGTTAATCTCAGTCATGAGCGCCAGCTAGTCCGAGGCTCCCAATTTAATTAATTTCTTCACCATCTCACTTCCTCTTGACTTTTTAAGGATATGTTGCTGAGGAAACTCTGGAAGCTTTGACTGCCGTGTGACTCATGGGCTAAATAGGAAGAAATGTCAGTGGGAGTGAGAACTAGCGACACAATCGACACTGTAACAAGGAGCTTTAGTCATGGGTCGGAGGCAAAGAGTGCCGTCATTTCTGAACATTGAAAGGATTGAAGGTGCGGCTTGCGTTTATACAACAACTTGCGTTTATACAACAACTTGCATTTATACAGCGTCTTTAATGTAGTAAAATATCCCAAGGTGCTTCACAGGAGTGTTATCAAACAAAATTTGACACCAAGCCACATGAGATATTCGGGCAGATGACCAAAACCTTTGTCAGAGAGCATCTTAAAGGAGGAGAGAGGCGGAGAGTTTTAGGGAGGGAATTCCAGAGCTTAGGGCCCAGGCAGCTGAAGGCACGGCCGCCAATGGTGGAGCGATTAAAATCGGGGATGCACAAAAGGCCAGAACTAGAGGGGCGCAGAGATCTCGGAGGGTTGTGGGGCTGGAGGATGTTACAGAGATAGGGAGGGGCGAGGACATGGAGGGATTTGAAAACAAAGATGAGAATTTAAAAATATACAGCACCTTTCACGACCTCAGGACGTCCCTAAGCACTTTACAGCCAATGAGGTACTTTTGAAGTGTAGTCACTGTTGTAATGTAGGAAACACGTCAGCCAATTTGAGCACAGCAAGATCCCACACACTGCAATGAGTTAAATGACCAGATCATTTGTGTTTAGGTGTTGATTGAGCAATAATTATTGGCCACGACACCGAGGAGAACTCCCCTGCTCTTCTAATAGTAGCCATGGGACCTTTTACAGCAATGGACACTGACCGCCCGACCATCTCACTCAGGTTCTTGCTCGACAGTGAGTTTCAGTAACCGGGGAGCGCGTGACACCAAGTCTGATCACGCTCTCACCTGCACTTCCACGCAGGGGGTCACTGGACAGTGTCAAGGAGGAGGAACCCTGACTGACCCTCCCCCTCCCTGGGGTACTGAGGCCAAGTCCTGCACCCCAACTGCCCCCCCAGCTGAGATCAGCTCCATCAGAACAAGCCGGAGATGGAACCTGAAACCTTCCCAATCTCTAAGGTTCAGCACCACACTGAACAGTGCACTTAGCCTCTGGGACAACAATCGGCAGGTACAGCACGGGTTAGATACAGAGTAAAGCTCCCTCTACACTGTCCCCATCAAACACTCCCAGGGCAGGTACAGCACGGGTTAGATACAGAGTAAAGCTCCCTCTACACTGTCCCCATCAAACACTCCCAGGACAGGTACAGCACGGGTTAGATACAGAGTAAAGCTCCCTCTACACTGTCCCCATCAAACACTCCCAGGGCAGGTACAGCACAGGTTAGATACAGAGTAAAGCTCCCTCTACACTGTCCCATCAAACACTCCCAGGACAGGTACAGCACGGGTTAGATACAGAGTAAAGCTCGCTCTACACTGTCCCCATCAAACACTCCCGGGGCAGGTACAGCACGGGGTTAGATACAGAGTAAAGCTCCCTCTACACTGTCCCATCAAACACTCCCAGGACAGGTACAGCACGGGTTAGATACAGAGTAAAGCTCCCTCTACACTGTCCCATCAAACACTCCCAGGGCAGGTACAGCACGGGTTAGATACAGAGTAAAGCTCCCTCTACACTGTCCCATCAAACACTCCCAGGGCAGGTACAGCACGGGTTAGATACAGAGTAAAGCTCCCTCTACACTGTCCCCATCAAACACTCCCAGGGCAGGTACAGCACGGGTTAGATACAGAGTAAAGCTCCCTCTACACTGTCCCCATCAAACACTCCCAGGACAGGTACAGCACGGGTTAGATACAGAGTAAAGCTCCCTCTACACTGTCCCATCAAACACTCCCAGGGCAGGTACAGCACAGGTTAGATACAGAGTAAAGCTCCCTCTACACTGTCCCATCAAACACTCCCAGGACAGGTACAGCACGGGTTAGATACAGAGTAAAGCTCCCTCTACACTGTCCCCATCAAACACTCCCAGGACAGGTACAGCACGGGTTAGATACAGAGTAAAGCTCACTCTACACTGTCCCATCAAACACTCCCAGGACAGGTACAGCACGGGTTAGATACAGAGTAACAATCGGAGAAAGCTGTAAGGAGCTTATGGGCTTGACTGGGAAAGTGCGAGGAGGTGAGCTGCTGAGGGCAGGGCGGGGGAGGGAAGGGGATTCTCTGAATGGCAGGAGTGCTCAGCGGGACGAATGGAATAATAAGACCAGCCTTGGCGATGGGATCCTGGTACAAGAGGCGTAGGGCGTGTGTGGTACATCCTGTCGGGGAGGGGCAGGGCCAGCATACCAACTGAGAAAAGCCATTTCAGATCTCACTAAACTTAGTACAACACAACTGTGGGATTGAGGGACTTCATTAACCCGTGGCTCCTTCCAGTGGGATTGCTGGGGTTTAACCTCCAGCACCTGCCCTGGGGGGCTCGCCAAGTCAGCTACTCATTCAAAATAAACCTGTTGCCGCATCCTATTAAACTCGATCGGATAAACAGAGGTGTGAATGGGGCAGGTCTCCCCGTACAGATGTGTGAATGGGGCAGGTCTCCCTGTACAGAGGTGTGAATGGGGCAGGTCTCCCCGTACAGATGTGTGAATGGGGCAGGTCTCCCCGTACAGATGTGTGACTGGGGCAGGTCTCCCTGTACAGAGGTGTGAATGGGGCAGGTCTCCCTGTACAGAGGTGTGAATGGGGCAGGTCTCCCCGTACAGATGTGTGAATGGGGCAGGTCTCCCCGTACAGATGTGTGAATGGGGCAGGTCTCCCTGTACAGATGTGTGAATGGGGCAGGTCTCCCTGTACAGAGGTGTGAATGGGGCAGGTCTCCCTGTACAGAGGTGTGAATGGGGCAGGTCTCCCCGTACAGATGTGTGACTGGGGCAGGTCTCCCCGTACAGATGTGTGAATGGGGCAGGTCTCCCCGTACAGATGTGTGAATGGGGCAGGTCTCCCCGTACAGATGTGTGAATGGGGCAGGTCTCCCTGTACAGAGGTGTGAATGGGGCAGGTCTCCCCGTACAGATGTGTGAATGGGGCAGGTCTCCCTGTACAGAGGTGTGAATGGGGCAGGTCTCCCCGTACAGATGTGTGAATGGGGCAGGTCTCCCTGTACAGATGTGTGAATGGGGCAGGTCTCCCCGTACAGATGTGTGAATGGGGCAGGTCTCCCCGTACAGAGGTGTGAATGGGGCAGGTCTCCCCGTACAGATGTGTGAATGGGGCAGGTCTCCCTGTACAGAGGTGTGAATGGGGCAGGTCTCCCCGTACAGATGTGTGAATGGGGCAGGTCTCCCCGTACAGATGTGTGAATGGGGCAGGTCTCCCCGTACAGATGTGTGAATGGGGCAGGTCTCCCCGTACAGAGGTGTGAATGGGGCAGGTCTCCCCGTACAGATGTGTGAATGGGGCAGGTCTCCCTGTACAGAGGTGTGAATGGGGCAGGTCTCCCCGTACAGATGTGTGAATGGGGCAGGTCTCCCCGTACAGCTGTTTTGTGAAGATGCTGGGGGAGAAGTGCTCTGCGCACAGGAGCCTCTGTCAATGAATCATTCAGCATTACAGAAACGGAGGATATTAAAGGGGGAGGAGAGATGGGATGTCCCGCCATCAGCGACCCCATCGCTGCCTCTTGCGAGCATGGCAGCTCCAGAAAAGCCAGCCCCACCCACACGGGTCACCCAAGTAGCCAGTATTCATATGTGACTGTTGGCAGGATCTTTGGCAGTGGAAGGCATTGTAGGTGAGATGAAGTAGGATGGCAGGAGGCTCGTGTGGAGCATAAACACCAGCATGGATGAGTTGGGCCGAATGGCCTGTTTCTATGCTGTAAATTCGATACACAGAACCCGCCGACAGGACATTAATCCAGAGGAAAGTCTCCTGGGAGACGTTAAGTTGCATTCTTGTACTTTATTCAAAATGACGATCGCACAGTATACAAACCCTGTGGTCAGTGTTAAAGGCAAAGTTTATTTTTAACAAACACGGACACAAATCTGCTCGGATGTGAAAGAGCAGGACAGGGGTGGGGTGGGGAGAGAGTCGATGGGCCGAACCCGAAATCAGCCCTATATCTTAGCAACAGCTTAGCAAATAATCTCTCTGCAACTTGTGACCATCTGTTTCAGGAGTGCTGATATTTGAACATTCCGTTAGATACTTAAAAACGATCATTAGTTAGAATATCACCAAAGATATGATCGGAAAACTCAAAATGAGTTTTAATTGAAAGGAAATCTGTGTTTTCTTATGTCTATAAATTACTGCCTCAGGTATAGTTTCTAAAACAGTGAGGGGTCTGTATTAGGGGCCCTACTCGGGAGTTAGAGGGCGGAAGGTGTGAGGAGTGAGGCCCAAGGAGGTTTGAAGATGAGAATGATCTGAATCTAACCCGTGTTGTACCTGGTCTGGGAGTGTTTGATGGGACAGTGTAGAGGGAGTTTTACTCTGTGTCTAACGGGTATTTACCCTGGGACAAGCTATTTTGCACACACAGACCTAGAATATGTCGGGGTGATTCCATGATCTGATGTTCCAAGGCGGGAGCTGCCGTTGATTGAAGCTTCGTCCGAGAAGGGGTGTTACTGTGTCACAGGCTCATCTCCATCCCACGCCCCCTTGTCACAAGGCTCCACACCAGGACTGGAAAATCCCCCCTCAGCTTCCATCCTCAGTCTGTGCTGAACTGATTGGAGAGGGAGAGGGAGGGCTCTGGGCACCAGAGTTAGTTTCAGCGTCACTGGGCTTAGAATGGGAACGGATGCTGTTCTTGATTGCAATCCAGTAAACCATACTAAACCTTGCTTGTGTGTGGACAGGAGAGGTCAACTTTGATGGCACCCATGCTGGACTAGTCTCCTGAAGATGGTTGTTAATGGGCACAAAGTCTAGCCCTAAATTCCCAGACTCACGCATGATGATTGGCAAGTGGGGTGAAGCACCAGAGGACAGCTGGTATCCAGGGAACTGTACCCCAGTGAGAGTCAGTGCCTGTGGAACTGTACCCAGTGAGAGTCAGTGCCTGTGGAACTGTACCCAGTGAGAGTCAGTGCCCCTGGAACTGTACCCCACTGAGAGTCAGTGTCTGTGGAACTGTACCCCAGTGAGAGTCAGTGTCTGTGGAACTGTACCCCAGTGAGAGTCAGTGTCTGTGGAACTGTACCCCAGTGAGAGTCAGTGTCTGTGGAACTGTACCCCAGTGAGAGTCAGTGTCTGCGGAACTGTACCCCAGTGAGAGTCAGTGTCTGCGGAACTGTACCCCAGTGAGAGTCAGTGTCTGCGGAACTGTACCCCAGTGAGAGTCAGTGTCTGCGGAACTGTACCCCAGTGAGAGTCAGTGTCTGCGGAACTGTACCCCAGTGAGAGTCAGTGTCTGCGGAACTGTACCCCAGTGAGAGTCAGTGTCTGCGGAACTGTACCCCAGTGAGAGTCAGTGTCTGCGGAACTGTACCCCAGTGAGAGTCAGTGTCTGCGGAACTGTACCCCAGTGAGAGTCAGTGTCTGCGGAACTGTACCCCAGTGAGAGTCAGTGTCTGTGGAACTGTACCCCAGTGAGAGTCGGTGTCTGTGGAACTGTACCCCAGTGAGAGTCGGTGTCTGTGGAACTGTACCCCAGTGAGAGAAATTGAAGAGAACCTTTTTGATTGGTCATGCAAAGGTTAATGAGAAAGCTGAAGTGAGGGATTGTCAGAGGACGTTCTGCTGGTGATGTGGAGCAGTTGTTGTTGATTTTGGGTTTGCACGATGATACGTTCTCTTTCAGTATCTGCCTCGTTGCTCGTTTCTCCCTGAAGATTGTGACTGAATGAAGTGGAAGAGCTTGTGATGGAGGGGTGTGACGTTAAGAGCTCTGCTTGTAATTCCGTTCCCTTCCCAACCTTTATCCCTTTACGTGCCTGCTTTGGCTGGTGATGCAGGGCCTCTGTCTGGTATTTGAACAGTGACTGGCGCTGTTTGCTGTGCAAAGCTCGGCCCATTCTAAAGCTGTTTGATCTCTGGTGGCACTTGCTGCCTGCAATCCCAGCTCTGACGCAAGACAAGTCTATAAATATTTGAGGATGGATGGAAATAAAGGACAGAGGTGGTTCTCTCTGAGTTGTGAATAGGGGAGATAGCTGAGAGTAGTGGGACTTTGATTAACCAGGTTTTATTGTTACATTTAGCCGACTGTACCCAGATCTCACTCCGAGGTGCTGGGAAATTTCTGGTCCGTTGGATATGCTGGAATATTACGGTGCATTAATCATAGAAACACAGAGACATTACACCACAGAAACAGGCCGATTCGCCAGCATGCTCAGTGAGCCCGTGAGGAAATACAGATACGGCGATAGATTGAAAAGGTTGGGGCTTTTTTCATTAGAACAACGTAGATTAAAAGGCCATGTAATCCTCTGAGATCTCACCCCTCCTCCAATTCTGGCCTCTTGCGCATTCCCGATTTCCATCGCCCCACCATTGGCGGCCGTGCCTTCAGCTGCCTGGGCCCCGAGCTCTGGAATTCCCTCCCTAAACTTCTCCGCCTCTCTAGCTCTCTCTCCTCCTTAAAACCTATCCCTTTGACCAATCTGTCCTAATATCTCCTTATGTGGCTCGGTGTCAAATTTTGTCTGATAATCGCTCCTGTGCAGCGCCCTGGGACGCTTTGCTATGTTAAAGGTGCTATATAAATGCAAGTTGTTGTTGTTGGTCGTGTGCTGGCCCTTAAAGAGTTAAACGGTAACAAAGGAGAAATTAGCGTTCGAATCCTAAACTGAAGCAGGTGAATGTCCACCTCCAGTGACCCACGAGGTCTGGGCATTATCCCTGCCTCTTGCTCCAGTTGCCCATTATGATTTATTAATAATGCCTGAATGGAATTGGCAGCTTTCCCTGCTCGGCTCAGCTTCCAGGTATTGAATGGACATCACGGATCGAGTGTGACAGCACACAGGCTCCTCCAAGGTTACTGCTGGGTCACATCGGCACGGAAATCTATACACAGGCAAAGGTGGCTTCGGTTACACAGGGTTCTGGCCTCTCTCTTTCTCTGTCCTCTCTTCATCTCCTCTGTCCCTCTCCTAACTCTCTGACTCATCATCTCCGTCTCTCCCTTAGCCATTCACACATTGCTGCCCATTCCAGGAGAGAGGCAGGAGAGAGGAAGGAAAGAGGCACTTTTAGGGCAAGAAATGGCCCAGACTGCCCTCCCCTACACCCCATGGCGTTGACCCCTCCTGGGTTACAGTTCCATGGGCACTAGCTCCATTTGAGCGGCTCGACAAAGTGTCCATTCTGTAGGTTTAAAGCTAGAATCACAGAATGATACAGCACGATTTGGAGGAGGGGACCAAGTGTAACATATCAAAGTTTGCAGATGATACTAAGATGGGAGGGAAAGTAGTGAGTGAGGAGGACATAAAAAACCTGCAAGGGGACATAGACAGGCTAAGTAAGTGGGCAGAGATTTGGCAGATGGAATACAACACTGGAAAGTGTGAGGTTATGCACTTTGGCAGGAAAAATAGTACAGCAAGTTATCATCTTAATGGCAAGAAACTGGAAAGTACTGAAGTACAAAGGGATCTGGGGGTCCTGGTGCACGAAACTCAAAAGGTTAGTATGCAGGTGCAGCAAGTGATTAAGAAGGCCAATGGAATGTTGGCTTTCATTGCTAGGGGGATAGAATATAAAAATAGGGAGGTATTGCTTCAGTTGTACAAGGTATTGGTGAGACCGCACCTGGAATACTGCATACAGTTTTGGTGTCCATACTTAAGAAAAGACACACTTGCTCTCGAGTCAGTACAAAGAAGGTTCACTCGGTTAATCCCGGGGATGAGGGGGTGGTCATATGAGGAGAGGTTGGGTAGATTGGGACTCTACTCATTGGAGTTCAGAAGAATGAGAGGCGATCTTATTGAAACATATAAGATTGTGAAGGGGTTGGATCGGGTGGATGCGGGGAGGATGTTCCCGATGATGGGTGAAACTAGAACTAGGGGGCATAGTCTTAGAATAAGGGGCTGCTCTTTCAAAACTGAGATGAGAAGGAACTACTTCACTCAGAGGGTGGTAGGTCCATGGAATATGCTGCCCCAAAAAGCTGTAGAAGCTACATCATTACATAAATTTAAAACAGAAATAGACAGTTTCCTAGAAGTAAAGGGAATTAAGGGTTACGGGGAGCGGGCAGGAATTTGGACATGAGTCTAGGTTCGGATCGGTCATGGCCCTGTGGGTAGCATAGCAGGCCCAGGGGCCGTGTAGCCTGATCCTGCTCCTATTTCGTGTGTCCAATTCTGTTAGGTTCAGGAGATGGTTCTGTGATAGTAGATTGGCGGTTAGGATCAGATCAGCCATGATCTTATTGAATGGCGGAGCGGGCTCGAGGGGCCAATTGGCCTACTCCTGCTCCTATTTCTTATGTTCTTATGTTCTTAGCACAGAAGGAGGCCATTCAGCCCATCATGCCTGTGCCGGCTCTTTGAAAGAAATATCCATTAGTCCCACTCCCCCTCCTCTTTCCCCATTGCCCTGCAAATGTTTTCCTTTCCAAGTATTTATCCAATTCCCTTTTGAAAGTTACTATTGAATCTGCTCCCACCGCCCTTTCAGGCAGCGCAGTCCAGATCCTAACCACTCGCTGCATAAAATAAATTCTCCTCTTGTCCCCTCTGGTTCTTTTGCTTAAATCTGTGTCCTCTGGTTACTGACCCTTCTGGCACTGGAAACATTTTCTCCTTATTTACTCTATCAAAACATTTCATGATTTTAAACACCTCTATCAAATCTCCCCTTAACCCTCTCTGCTCCAAGGAGAACAATCTCAGCTTCTCCAGGCTCTGCAATGAAGGCCTGGGATATTTGTCCATGGAGGGCAGCGCAGCTCAGCCTGATCCTGTGGACGCCTGGCAGCTGCACTGTGACCCAGCAGGAGGAGGCAGCAGCAAGCCGCTCTCTAGCCCAGGGAGCGAAGGGAAGTCGGAGCGCCCAGACTGCTGAGCACAGCCCAGGACTCGAACACCAGACCTTGCTCTGTCTGTGTGGCTCAGTTTCACCCTGGGCAGATTATTTCAGTGCCTGTTGAAGTTAGTTTGCTTGATATTCCCATGGTGAGCCCAATTTTTTTTTTTAAATCACAGGATGTGGGCAACGCTGGCAAGGCCAGCATTTATTGCCCATCCCTAGTTGCCCTTGAGAAGGCGGTGGTGAGCCGCCTTCTTGAGCCGCTGCAGTCCGTGTGGTGAAGGTACTCCCACAGTGCTGTTAGGGAGGGAGTTCCAGGATTTTGACCCAGCGACGATGAAGGAACGGCGATATATTTCTAAGTCAGGATGGTGTGTGACTTGGAGGGGAACTTGGAGGTGGTGGTGTTCCCAGGCGCCTGCTGCCCTTGTCCTTCTAGGTGGAAGAGGTCGCAGGTTTGGGAGGCAAAAAGACAACTTATTTACTATCTGAATCCCATGACTTTTGTGAGATTCTATCCCAAGATCTGTCTCTGGCAGTCTGTCCTTTCCCATTTTCCCTGACTGAGCACATCTGCTCCGCAGTAAGTGACCTGATATGACGAGGGTGAGGCAGAGTCCTAAAACACCCACTCCAAATCAGCAGTTGATAGTAAACACACACAGTGCAGGGCTGAAGTCCACTGACGTTATGTGACACGCGCTGGATCCGCAGTGCTTTCACCCCGAGGGAAACTGCAGAAGGGGTAAGGTCGAGGGTCAACGGCCTGGACTGTAGCCACATTTCCTGGGGAACAAGAGCCTCTGTAAAGGCCCTCCGAACTCCCGGGCCTTACAAACCTCTCATTTATTCAGTGTGATTAAAAGAAATCAGATCAGGCCTCTCCGAAAGATTTCAAACTGTTTCACATTTAGTGAATTACATGAAATTACATAGAATTTACAGCACAGAACAGGTCCATGCCGGTGTTTACGCTCCACACGAGCCTCCTCCCACCCCTCTTCACCTCACCCTATCATCATAACCTTCTATTCCTTTCTCCTTCGTGTGTTTATCCAGCTTCCCCTTAAATGTATCTATACTATTCACCTCAACCACTCCCTGTGGTAGCGAGTTCCACATTCTCACCACTCTCTGGGTAAAGAAGTTCCTCCTGAATTCCCCATTAGATTTATTAGTGACTATCTTATATTTATGACCTCAAGTTCTGGTCGCCCCCTCAGTACTGCCCCTCCGACAGGGCAGCGCTCCCTCAGTACTGACCCTCCGACAGTGCTGAGCTCCCTCAGTTCTGCCCCTCCGACAGTCTGCGACTCTGTCCCAAATCCCACGAGTGGGGTAATTTAAATATTAGGGGTGGGAGCCGGCACGAGTACTGACCCTACTGGGGGAAGCTGCTCCTTGGGATCAGGTGGGTCTGGCTTTTTACTCCAGTAGCAAAACCACATATTAATCCCAAGAACGTGAGTTCAAATATCACCATGGTAGTTTGGGAATCTAAATTCAGTTTTAAAAACCTGGAAATAAAAATCTGTCATCCGTAAAAGTGACCATGAAGCTGTCTGACTATGCTGAGAACCCAACTGGTTCACGAATGTCCTCTTAGAGAAGGAAACCTGCCGTCCTTAGCCAGTTCTCTTGCTCCAGCCGGCTCCAGATTCATGGAAGCCGTTTTTAGAAATGTACCCTTTTGGGAGCAGCCTGCAGTGGTCCCTTTAAGGACCCCCGATTAGGCCTGCAGTGCCTCAGGTGCTACCGACCGAACTGTGTTCAGGGCAAACCAGTTTGGTAAAGGGGGAGCGCGCGTGTCGGGGGGGAGCGCGCGTGTCGGGGGGGAGCGCGCGTGTCGGGGGGGAGCGCGCGTGTCGGGGGGGAGCGCGCGTGTCGGGGGGGAGCGCGCGTGTCGGTGGGGAGCGCGCGTGTCGGGGGGGAGCGCGCGTGTCGGTGGGGAGCGCGCGTGTCGGTGGGGAGCGCGCGTGTCGGGGGGGAGCGCGCGTGTCGGGGGGGAGCGCGCGTGTCGGGGGGGAGCGCGCGTGTCGGGGGGGAGCGCGCGTGTCGGGGGGGAGCGCGCGTGTCGGACCCGTGAGTTAAGCTCAGTGTATTTGACTAACGAAGCAATTTGAAGCAATCATGTGCGCTGTGTTTGCCTGATTTGCCGTGTGTATAGTTTGGCTAATTAACTGCCATCTGTTTAAGTGACAGACTCATTAGTTCCAGTGAGAAAGATTAATGCCTCATTGTCTGACAAACAACCACAATACAGACCGGAAGATGATTTTCACATCAATTATTTTGTTGACAATTTCCTTCCCCCTTCTGAAACCACAGACTCTCACTGGGGTACAGTTCCACAGACACTGACTCTCACTGGGGTACAGTTACACAGACACTGACTCTCACTGGGGTACAGTTCCACAGACACTGACTCTCACTGGGTTACAGTTCCACAGACACTGACTCTCACTGGGTTACAGTTCCACAGGCACTGACTCTCACTGGGGTACAGTTCCACAGACACTGACTCTCACTGGGGTACAGTTCCACAGACACTGACTCTCACTGGGGTACAGTTCCACAGACACTGATTCTCACTGGTGTACAGTTCCACAGACACTGACTCTCACTGGGGTACGGGTTCCACAGACACTGACTCTCACTGGGGTACAGTTGCACAGGCACTGACTCTCACTGGGGTACAGTTCCACAGACACTGACTCTCACTGGGGTACGGGTTCCACAGACACTGATTCTCACTGGGGTACAGTTCCACAGACACTGACTCTCACTGGGGTACAGTTCCACAGACACTGACTCACACTGGGGTACAGTTGCACAGACACTGACTCTGACTGGGGTACAGTTCCACAGACACTGACTCTCACTGGGGTACAGTTCCACACCCACTGACTCTCACTGGGGTACAGTTCCTCAGGCACTGACTCTCACTGGGGTACAGTTCCACAGACACTGACTCTCACTTGGGGTACAGTTCCACAGACACTGACTCTCACTGGGGTACAGTTCCACACCCACTGACTCTCACTGGGGTACAGTTCCTCAGGCACTGACTCTCACTGGGGTACAGTTCCACAGGCACTGACTCTCACTGGGGTACAGTTCCACACCCACTGACTCTCAGTGGGGTACAGTTCCACACCCACTGACTCTCACTGCGGTACAGTTCCACAGACACTGACTCTCACTTGGGTACAGTTCCACAGACACTGACTCTCACTGGGGTACAGTTCCACAGGCACTGACTCTCACTGGGGTACAGTTTGACAGGCACTGAATCTCATTGGGGTACAGTTCTGCAGACACTGACTCTCACTGGGGTACGGGTTCCACAGACACTGATTCTCACTGGGTTGCAGTTCCACAGGCACTGACTCTCACTGGGATACAGTTCCACAGACACTGACTCTCACTGGTAGCAGTTCCACAGACACTGACTCTCACTGGGGTACAGTTCCACAGACACTGACTCTCACTGGGGTACAGTTCCACACCCACTGACTCTCACTGGGGTACAGTTCCATAGACACCGACTCTCACTGGGGTACAGTTCCACAGACACTGACTCTCACTGGGTTACAGTTCCACAGGCACCGACTCTCACTGGGGTACAGTTCCACAGACACTGAACTCTCACTGGGGTACAGTTCCACAGTCACTGACTCTCACTGGGGTACAGTTCCACAGACACTGACCCTCACTGGGGTACAGTTCCACGGACACTGACTCTCACTGGGGTACAGTTCCACAGACACTGACTCTCACTGGGTTACAGTTCCACAGGCACTGACTCTCACTGGGGTACAGTTCCACAGACACTGACTCTCACTGGTGTACAGTTCCACAGACACTGACTCTCACTGGGGTACAGTTCCACAGACACTGATTCTCACTGGTGTACAGTTCCACAGACACTGACTCTCACTGGGGTACGGGTTCCACAGACACTGACTCTCACTGGGGTACAGTTGCACAGGCACTGACTCTCACTGGGGTACAGTTCCACAGACACTGACTCTCACTGGGGTACGGGTTCCACAGACACTGATTCTCACTGGGGTACAGTTCCACAGACACTGACTCTCACTGGGGTACAGTTCCACAGACACTGACTCACACTGGGGTACAGTTGCACAGACACTGACTCTGACTGGGGTACAGTTCCACAGACACTGATTCTCACTGGGTTGCAGTTCCACAGGCACTGACTCTCACTGGGATACAGTTCCACAGACACTGACTCTCACTGGTAGCAGTTCCACAGACACTGACTCTCACTGGGGTACAGTTCCACAGACACTGACTCTCACTGGGGTACAGTTCCACACCCACTGACTCTCACTGGGGTACAGTTCCATAGACACCGACTCTCACTGGAATACAGTTCCACAGGCACTGACTCTCACTGGGGTACAGTTCTGCAGACACTGACTCTCACTGGGGTACGGGTTCCACAGACACTGATTCTCACTGGGTTGCAGTTCCAAAGGCACTGACTCTCACTGGGATACAGTTCCACAGACACTGACTCTCCCTGGTAGCAGTTCCACAGACACATACTCTCACTGGGGTACAGTTCCACACCCACTAACTCTCACTGGGGTACAGTTCCACAGGCACTGAATCTCACTGGGGTACAATTCCACAGGCACTGACTCTCACTGGGGTACAGTTCCACAGAAATAACAACAGAAAACGCTGGAAAAACTCAGCAGGCCAGGCAGCATCCGTGGAGAGAGAAAGAGAGTTGACGTTTCAGGTCGATGACCTTTCTGATGAAAGGTCATCGACCTGAAACGTCAACTCTCTTTCTCTCTCCACGGATGCTGCCTGGCCTGCTGAGTTTTTCCAGCGTTTTCTGTTGTTATTTCGGATTTCCAGCATCTGCAGTATTTTGCTATCGTACAGTTCCACAGACACTGACTGACGTAATAAAGACTCACTACGCACTTGAACATAAAGCAAGGCTTTAATCAACTTGTAACAAAACATGGAGGTCTAGTTCGCAGTCACTAGCTTCCTGTTTCCAGATTGTCTCTGCCCAAGGTGGGCCCATGCCTGAGTATTTATACTCCCTGGACGGCGCCCCAGCTGGCCGCTCAGTAGTACTTCCTGAGTTGTTATTTGCGATTTATGACACTGACTCTCACTGGTGTACAGTTCCACAGACACTGACTCTCACTGGGGTACAGTTCCACAGACACTGACTCTCACTGGGGTACGGGTTCCACAGACACTGATTCTCACTGGGATGCAGTTCCACAGGCACTGACTCTCACTGGGATACAGTTCCACAGACACTGACTCACACTGGGGTACAGTTCCACAGACACTGACTCTCACTGGGGTACAGTTCCACAGACACTGACTCTCACTGGGGTACAGTTCCACACCCACTGACTCTCACTGGGGTACAGTTCCTCAGGCACTGACTCTCACTGGGGTACAGTTCCACAGACACTGACTCTCACTGGGGTACAGTTCCACAGACACTGACTCTCACTGGGGTACAGTTCCACACCCACTGACTCTCACTTGGGGTACAGTTCCACAGGCACTGACTCTCACTGGGGTACAGTTCCACAGGCACTGACTCTCACTGGGGTACAGTTCCACAGGCACTGACTCTCACTGGGGTACAGTTCCACAGGCACTGACTCTCACTGGGGTACAGTTCCACAGGCACTGACTCTCACTGGGGTACAGTTCCTCAGGCACTGACTCTCACTGGGGTACAGTTCCACAGGCACTGACTCTCACTGGGGTACAGTTCCACAGGCACTGACTCTCACTGGGGTACAGTTTGACAGGCACTGACTCTCACTTGGGTACAGTTCCACAGAAACTGACTCTCACTGGGGTACAGTTCCACAGGCACTGACTCTCACTGGGGTACAGTTCCACAGACGCTGACTCTCACTGGGGTACAGGTTCCACAGACACCGACTCTTACTGGGGTACAGTTTCACAGGCATTGAATCTCACTGGGGTACAGTGCCGCAGACACTGACTCTCACTGTGGTACAGTTCCACAGGCACTGAATCTCACTGGGGTACAGTTCCACAGGCACTGACTCTCACTGGGCTACAGTTCCACAGACACCGACTCTCACTTGGGTACAGTTCCACAGACACCGACTCACACTGGGGTACAGTTCCACAGACACTGACTCTCACTGGGGTACAGTTCCACAGGCACTGACTCTCACTCGGGTACAGTTCCACAGACACTGACTCTCACTGGGGTACAGTTCCACAGGCACTGACTCTCACTGGGGTACAGTTCCACTGGCACTGACTCTCACTGGGGTACAGTTCCACAGACACTGACTCTCACTGGAGTACGGGTTCCATAGGCACTGACTCTCACTGGGCTACAGTTCCACAGACACTGACTCTCACTGCCTTACAGTTCCACACCCACTGACTCTCACTGGGGTACAGTTCCACAGGCACTGACTCTCACTGGGGTACAATTCCACAGGCACTGACTCTCACTGGGCTACAGTTCCACAGACACTGACTCTCACTGCCTTACAGTTCCACACCCACTGACTCTCACTGGGGTACAGTTCCACAGGCACTGACTCTCACTGGGGTACAGTTCCACAGGCACTGACTCTCACTGGGGTACAGTTCCACAGGCACTGACTCTCACTGGGGTACAGTTCCACAGGCACTGACTCTCACTGGGGTACAGTTCCACAGGCACTGACTCTCACTGGGGTACAGTTCCACAGGCACTGACTCTCACTGGGGTACAGTTCCACAGGCACTGACTCTCACTGGGGTACAGTTCCACAGACAGTGACTCTCACTGGGGTACAATTCCACAGACACCGACTGTCACTGGGGTGCAGTTCCACAGACACCGACTCTCACTGCGGTACAGTTCCACAGACACCGACTCTCACTGCGGTACAGTTCCACAGACACCGACTCTCACTGCGGTACAGTTCCACAGACACCGACTCTCACTGCGGTACAGTTCCACAGACACCGACTCTCACTGCGGTACAGTTCCACAGACACCGACTCTCACTGCGGTACAGTTCCACAGACACCGACTCTCACTGTGGTACAGTTCCACAGACACTGACTCTCACTGCAGTATACACATTCAGACCTGTAGATCCTCCACTCTTTTTCGAACAGAGGTCACTGGATTGTGATGCACAGCAGGAACCCCTCCCTAACCCAGGGCGCTGAGTCTAATTCCAGTAATTCCAGCCCCTGCTGCTGCTCTAGCTGAGTTTAGCTTCAGTCAGCGCAGACTCCAAACTCAAGCTGGAGTATTCTTGGTTTCTATAGCTCCCACACTCAGCCCATGGTGGTGGGCTGGGAAGATGATCAAAGTGGCATAAATGAGCTGATCTATCTGTGCTTCTGGCTGGGAATGTCACTTGGAGTCCTGGGATGAGGGAACACTTGGCTCTTTGTAGATCTGTGGTGTAACAGGGTCTGTGTTATTGGTGCGGTGGCTCCTTTCAACACTCACGCATGTGGAGTAACAAACAATTGAATTTTAATCGCATAAAGACCAGAACATTGCACTCCCCATCACCCAACCCCCCTGTTCCCATCCCCCCTGCTCTCGGAAGGAGGTTAGCCTTCTACTCTCTGTGACTTCTGAATCACATGGTCTGCCATGGATATTCTCCCTGTTCAGCATCACTGGTCTCCCCCGTAAACAGACTGCCCTCACCACCAGCCTACTCTCACTGCACAATATGTAGACGTACAGCTGCGTAACCTGGAGGAGTGTAACACGGACCCCTTTGTTATATGAACTGGATATCATCGAATCACAGAATCATACACCACAGAAGGAGGCCATTCGGCCTATCGTGCCTCTTAGAAACATAGAAACATAGAAAATAGGTACAGGAGTAGACCATTCGGTCCTTCGAGCCTGCACCGCCATTCAATGCGTTCATGGCTGAACATGCTACCTCAGTACCCCATTCCTGCTTTCTCGCCATACCCCTTGATCCCCCTAGTTGTGAGTGTTATATCTAACTCCCTTTTGAATATATTTAGCGAACTGGCCTCAACAACCTTCTGTGGAAGAGAATTCCATAGATTCACCACTCTCTGGGTGAAGAAGTTCCTCCTCAGCTCAGTCCTAAATGGCTTCCCCTTAATCCTTAGACTGTGACCCCTGGTTCTAGTTTTCCCTACCATTGGGAACATTCTGCCCGCATCTAATTTGTCTAAACCAGTCAGGATTTTAAATGTCTCTATAAGATCCCCCCTCATTCTTCTGAACTCCAGAGGATACAAGTTCAGTTGACCCAATCTTTCTTGATATGTCAGTCCGGCCATCCCAGGAATCAATCTAGTGAACCTTCGCTGCACTCCCTCAATAGCAAGAATGTCCTTCCTTAAGTTAGGAGACCAAAACTGCGCACAATACTCCAGGTGTGGCCTCACCAAGGCCCTGTACAACTGCAGCATCACCTCCCTACTCCTGTACTCAAATCCCCTTACTATGAAGGCCATCATTCCGTTTGCTTTCTTGACTGCCTGCTGCACTTGCATTCCCACCTTCAGTGACTGATGTACCATGACGCCCAGGTCTCGTTGCACCTCCCCTTTCCCTAATCTGCCACCATTCAGGTAATAGTCCGCCTCTCTCTTTTTACCACCAAAGTGGATAACCTCACATTTATCCACATTGTACTTCATCTGCCATACATTTGCCCATTCACCCAACCTGTCCAAGTCACTCTGTAGCCTCCTAGCATCCTCCTCATTGTTCACACTGCCTCCCAATTTAGTGTCATCCGCAAATTTGGAGATATTACATTTAATCCCTTCGTCCAAATCATTAATATATAATGTAAACAGCTGGGGTCCCAGCACCGAACCCTGCGGTACCCCGCTGGTCACTGCCTGCCATTCTGAAAAGTACCCATTTACTCCTACTCTTTGTTTCCTGTGTGCCAACCAGTTCTCAATCCACGTCAACACATTACCCCCAATCCCATGTGCTTTAACTTTGCTCACCAATCTCTTGTGTGGGACCTTGTCGAAGGCCTTCTGAAAGTCCAAATACACCACATCTACTGGTTCCCCCCTGTCCACCCTATTGGAAACATCCTCAAAAAATTCCAGAAGATTTGTCAAGCATGATTTCCCTTTCACAAATCCATGCTGACTTGGACCTATCATGTCGCCACTTTCCAAATGGTCTGTTATGACATCTTTAATAATTGCTTCCATCATTTTACCCACGACCGATGTCAGGCTGACCGGTCTATAATTCCCTGCTTTCTCCCTCCCTCCTTTTTTAAAAAGAGGGGTTACATTGGCCACCCTCCACTCCATCGGAACTGATCCAGAGTCTAAGGAATGTTGGAAAATGATCGTCAATGCATCCACTATTTCCAAGGCCACCTCCTTAAGTACTCTGGGATGCAGACCATCAGGCCCCGGGGATTTTTCAGCCTTCAGTCCCATCAATTTCCCCAATACCTTTTCCCGACTAATAAGGATTTCCCTCAGCTCCTCCCTCTTACCAGATCCTCTGACCCCTTTTATTTCCGGCAGGTTGTGTGTGTCCTCCACAGTAAACACCGAACCAAAGTACTTGTTCAATTGATCTGCCATTTCCTTGTTCCCCATTACGACTTGCCCTGTTTCCGACTGCAGGGGACCTACGTTTGTTTTTACTAACCTCTTTCTTTTTACATATTTATAGAAGCTTTTGCAGTCCATTTTAATGTTCTCTGCAAGCTTCCTTTCATATTTTATTTTCCCTGCCCTAATCAAACCCTTCGTCCTCCTTTGCTGAGTTTTGAAGTTCTCCGAGTCCCCGGGTTTGCTGCTACTTCTGGCCAATTTGTATGCAACTTCCTTGGTTTTAATACTATCCCTGATTTCCCTTGTTAGCCATGGTTGAGCCACCTTCCCTTTTTTATTTTTACGCCCTTTAAAAAAGCTATCCAATTGAGAGACACACACACGGGCCATACTGTACCAGACAGGAGTGAATCGCTCCCTTTTACCCGCTGTGTACCAGACAGGAATGAATAGAAGCCTTGTGGGGTATGTGGTTCTACACTGTTATCTGGTCAGGACAGAGCTACTAAACCACAAAGTTCCACACCCTACAGCTAGTAATTCGCATCTTGTCGGATCTCTCCTCTCCTGGGAGTTCAGTAATTGGGATTCTTTTTCAATTTGAATTAGAAAAAATCCAAAATATTTGGCTCAGATACAGAGTAAAGCTCCCTCTACACTGTCCCATCAAACACACCCAGGGCAGGTACAGCACGGGTTAGATACAGAGTAAAGCTCCCTCTACACTGTCCCATCAAATGAATTTAGTGGTCTGCAATTGTAAGGTACACATGCTTTGTTTTCTATCTATATATGCTTTGGCGATTCTGTATCTAATTTACTTCACCTGAGGAAGGAGCAATCGATAGCTCCGAAAGCTTGTGATTTCAAATAAAACTGTTGGACTATAACCTGGTGTTGTGCGACCTCTCAATTTTGTCCATCAAATACTCCCAGGGCAGGTACAGCACGGGTTAGATACAGAGTAAAGCTCCCTCTACACTGTCCCATCAAACACTCCCAGGGCAGGTACAGCACGGGTTAGATACAGAGTAAAGCTCCCCCTACAATGTCCCTTCAGAGCCTCAGGAGAGTGACTCAATGTGCCTGTGTGATGTTTCTCACACCCACCGTCCTTGATGCCTCTGAGTGTTTGCAGTTGGTCTTCAGTTTAGTGTTGTGTAACCAGGCCCAGGTCTGAGGTGAAAGGTCGGTGCTCTAACTCTAACACCCAGTTCTCCCCTGTCCCCCTTGCCCCGAGCAAAGATTTCTCATTCCTGACGTGTACTATTATTTTTAATTGCAGACTGTTGGTGGTATTTACTTGAACAAGGCCGTACTGACCATCGACACGGCACGGAATGGCAAACTGATAGCGGTTGGTGGCGTTGGTGGGAATTTACACATCGCAGAGCTCCTGTGACCCTTCAGGCCTACCCATCGCCCAGGCCTACCCCACCCCGGGCCTACCCCTTCACCCAGGCCTACCCCTTCCTCACCCAGGCCTACTCCACCCTGGGCCTACCCCTCACCCAGGCCTACTCCACCCCGGGTCTACCCCTTCACCCAGGCCTACCCCCTCCTCACCCGGGCCTTCCCCCCCCCCCCCCCCCAACCCGGGCCTACCCCACCCCGGGCCTACCCCTTCACCCAGGCCTACCCCCTCCTCACCCAGGCCTACTCCACCCCGGGCCTACCCCCTCACCCAGGCCTACTCCACCCCGGGTCTACCCCTTCATCCAGGCCTACCCCCTCCTCACCCGGGCCTTCCCCCCCTACCCCGGGCCTACCCCACCCCGGGCCTATGCCTTCACCCAGGTCTACCCCCTCCTCACCCAGGCCTACTCCACCCCGGGTCTACCCCTTCACCCAGGCCTACCCCCTCCTCACCCAGGCCTACTCCAGCCCGGGCCTACCCCCTCACCCAGGCCAACTCCACCCCGGGTCTACCCCTTCACCCAGGCCTACCCCCTCCTCACCCAGGCCTACCCCACCCCGGGCCTACCCCCTCACCCAGGCCTACTCCAGCCCGGGCCTACCCCCTCACCCAGGCCTACCCCTTCACCCAGGCCTAACCCCTCCTCACCCAGGCCTTCCCCCCCCCCCCCCCCCCCAAACCCGGGCCTACCCCTTCATCCAGGCCTACCCCCTCACCCAGGCCTAATCCACCCCGGGTCTACCCCTTCACCCAAGCCTACCCCCTCCTCACCCGGGCCTTCCCCCCCCCCCCCCCTCTAACCTGGGCCTACTCCACCCCGGGTCTACCCCCTCACCCAGGCCTACGCTACCCTGGGCCTCCCCCCCCCCCCCCCCCCTAACCCGGGCCTACCCCCTCACCCAGGCCTAATCCACCCCGGGTCTACCCCCTCACCCGAGCCTATCCCCTCCTCACCCTGGCCTGTCCCATCAGCCAGGCCTACCGCCTCACTCGGGCCCACCTCGCCCAAGCCTGCCCGCTCCTCACCCGGGCCTACCTCCTCGCCCAAGCCCACACCACCCCGGGCTTACCCTCTCCTCACCCGGGCCTAACCTCTAACCATCTGCTACATGACAACAACTATGAGTCCTTCTTCTTAAAATAGAATTTGATAGAATTTCTGGTTTAATTTGTTTCATGGATAACTGACAAACTTGTGACGGGGACAATGCTTGCAGTGAGTATCTGGGCCTGTGATAACCCTCAGCGGAGAGGAGAGCTCTGCATCTCCCCCTTCCTTCCAGCAGCATATCCTGGGTAAGGTGACATGCCCATTGACTATTCCCATTGACAAATGGTTCCCTTGTTTAAAAAGCAACAGAGACATTGCAAAAATTAGTCAAATTGCTGGATATTTTTAAGCAAAACCATGATCAATCCAAACAATATAGAATATTAAACCAATATTTCACTCTGGCTTAAAATGAGATTCTTCACTGCAATTTATTTACAAATTAAAATTCTGTTGAAAGTTATGGTGCTGATGAGTGAGGCAGAGAGAACGACAGACTGAGGGAACAAGGGAGGCAGAGAGAGAGACTGAGGGTACAAGGGAGGCAGAGAGAGAGAGAGAGAGACTGAGGGTACAAGGGAGGCAGAGAGAGAGAGAGAGAGAGACTGAGGGTACAAGGGAGGCAGAGAGAGAGAGAGAGAGACTGAGGGTACAAGGGAGGCAGAGAGAGAGAGAGACTGAGGGAACAAGGGAGGCAGAGAGAGAGAGACTGAGGGTACAAGGGAGGCAGAGAGAGAGAGAGAGAGAGAGAGAGAGACTGAGGGAACAAGGGAGGCAGAGAGAGAGAGAGAGAGAGACTGAGGGAACAAGGGAGGCAGAGAGAGAGAGAGACTGAGGGAACAAGGGAGGCAGAGAGAGAGAGAGACTGAGGGAACAAGCGAGGCAGAGAGAGAGAGAGAGAGAGAGACTGAGGGAACAAGGGAGGCAGAGAGAGAGAGAGAGAGAGAGAGAGACTGAGGGAACAAGGGAGGCAGAGAGAGAGAGAGAGAGACTGAGGGAACAAGGGAGGCAGAGAGAGAGAGAGAGAGAGACTGAGGGAACAAGGGAGGCAGAGAGAGACTGAGGGAACAAGGGAGGCAGAGAGAGACTGAGGGAACAAGGGAGGCAGAGAGAGAGAGAGAGAGAGACTGAGGGAACAAGGGAGGCAGAGAGAACGAGAGAGACTGAGGGTACAAGGGAGGCAGAGAGAGAGAGAGACTGAGGGTTCAAGGGAGGCAGAGAGAGAGAGAGAGACTGAGGGAACAAGGGAGGCAGAGAGAGAGAGAGAGAGAGACTGAGGGAACAAGGGAGGCAGATAGAGAGAGAGAGACTGAGGGAACAAGGGAGGCAGAGAGAGAGAGAGAGAGAGAGAGAGAGACTGAGGGAACAAGGGAGGCAGAGAGAGAAAGAGAGAGACTGAGGGTACAAGGGAGGCAGAGAGAGAGAGAGAGACTGAGGGAACAAGGGAGGCAGAGAGAGAACGAGAGACTGAGGGAACAAGGGAGGCAGAGAGAGAGAGAGACTGAGGGAACAAGGGAGGCAGAGAGAGAGACTGAGGGAACAAGGGAGGCAGAGAGAGAGAGAGAGACTGAGGGAACACGGGAGGCAGAGAGAGAGAGAGAGAGACTGAGGGAACAAGGGAGGCAGAGAGAGAGAGAGAGACTGAGGGAACGAGGGAGGCAGAGAGAGAGAGAGAGAGTGAGACTGAGGGAACAAGAGAGGCAGAGAGAGAGAGAGAGAGACTGAGGGAACAAGGGAGGCAGAGAGAGAGAGAGAGAGAGAGACTGAGGGAACAAGGGAGGCAGAGAGAGAGAGAGAGAGTGAGACTGAGGGAACAAGAGAGGCAGAGAGAGAGAGAGAGAGAGAGACTGAGGGAACAAGGGAGGCAGAGAGAGAGAGAGAGAGAGACTGAGGGAACAAGGGAGGCAGAGAGAGAGAGAGAGAGAGAGAGAGAGACTGAGGGAACAAGGGAGGCAGAGAGAGAGAGAGAGAGAGAGAGACTGAGGGAACAAGGGAGGCAGAGAGAACGAGAGAGAGAGAGACTGAGGGAACAAGGGAGGCAGAGAGAGAGAGAGACTGAGGGAACAAGGGAGGCAGAGAGAACAAGAGAGACTGAGGGTACAAGGGAGGCAGAGAGAACGAGAGAGACTGAGGGTACAAGGAAGGCAGAGAGAGAGAGAGAGACTGAGGGAACAAGGGAGGCAGAGAGAACAAGAGAGACTGAGGGTACAAGGAAGGCAGAGAGAGAGAGAGAGAGACTGAGGGAACAAGGGAGGCAGAGAGAACGAGAGAGACTGAGGGAACAAGGGAGGCAGAGAGAGAGAGAGAGACTGAGGGTACAAGGGAGGCAGAGAGAGAGAGAGAGACTGAGGGAACAAGGGAGGCAGAGAGAGAGAGAGACTGAGGGAACAAGGGAGGCAGAGAGAGAACGAGAGACTGAGGGAACAAGGGAGGCAGAGAGAGAACGAGAGAGACTGAGGGAACAAGGGAGGCAGAGAGAGAACGAGAGAGACTGAGGGAACAAGGGAGGCAGAGAGAGAGACAGAACAAGGGAGGCAGAGAGAGAGACTGAGGGAACAAGGGTGGCAGAGAGAGAGACTGAGGGAACAAGGGAGGCAGAGAGAGAGAGAGAGAGACTGAGGGAACAAGGGAGGCAGAGAGAGAGACTGAGGGAACAAGGGAGGCAGAGAGAGAGACTGAGGGAACAAGGGAGGCAGAGAGAGAGACTGGGTACAAGGGAGGCAGAGAGAGAGAGAGAGAGACTGAGGGAACAAGGGAGGCAGAGAGAGAGACTGAGGGAACAAGGGAGGCAGAGAGAGAGAGAGAGAGACTGAGGGAACAAGGGAGGCAGAGAGAGAGAGAGAGACTGAGGGAACAAGGGAGGCAGAGAGAGAGAGAGAGACAGGGTACAAGGGAGGCAGAGAGAGAGAGAGACTGAGGGAACAAGGGAGGCAGAGAGAGAGAGAGAGAGACTGAGGGAACAAGGGAGGCAGAGAGAGAGACTGAGGGAACAAGGGAGGCAGAGAGAGAGAGAGAGAGACTGAGGGAACAAGGGAGGCAGAGAGAGAACGAGAGACTGAGGGAACAAGGGAGGCAGAGAGAGAGAGAGAGACTGAGGGTACAAGGGAGGCAGAGAGAGAGAGAGAGAGACTGAGGGAACAAGGGAGGCAGAGAGAGAGACTGAGGGAACAAGGGAGGCAGAGAGAGAACGAGAGACTGAGGGAACAAAGGAGGCAGAGAAAGAGAGAGAGACTGAGGGAACAAGGGAGGCAGAGAGAGAGAGAGAGAGAGAGACTGAGGGAACAAGGGAGGCAGAGAGAGAGACTGAGGGAACAAGGGAGGCAGAGAGAGAACGAGAGACTGAGGGAACAAAGGAGGCAGAGAAAGAGAGAGAGACTGAGGGAACAAGGGAGGCAGAGAGAGAGAGAGAGACTGAGGGAACAAGGGAGGCAGAGAGAGAGAGAGAGACTGAGGGAACAAGGGAGGCAGAGAGAGAGAGACTGAGGGAACAAGGGAGGCAGAGAGAGAGAGAGAGAGACTGAGGGAACAAGGGAGGCAGAGAGAGAGAGAGAGACTGGGTACAAGGGAGGCAGAGAGAGAGAGAGACTGAGGGAACAAGGGAGGCAGAGAGAGAGAGAGAGAGAGACTGAGGGAACAAGGGAGGCAGAGAGAGAGAGAGAGAGACTGAGGGTACAAGGGAGGCAGAGAGAGAGAGAGAGAGACTGAGGGTACAAGGGAGGCAGAGAGAGAGAGAGAGAGACTGAGGGAACAAGGGAGGCAGAGAGAGAGAGAGAGAGAGACTGGGTACAAGGGAGGCAGAGAGAGAGAGAGACTGAGGGAACAAGGGAGGCAGAGAGAGAGAGAGAGACTGAGGGAACAAGGGAGGCAGAGAGAGAGAGACTGAGGGTTCAAGGGAGGCAGAGAGAGAGACTGAGGGTTCAAGGGAGGCAGAGAGAGAGAGAGACTGAGGGTTCAAGGGAGGCAGAGAGAGAGAGAGACTGAGGGAACAAGGGAGGCAGAGAGAGAGAGAGAGAGAGAGAGACTGAGGGAACAAGGGAGGCAGAGAGCGAGAGAGAGAGAGAGACTGAGGGAACAAGGGAGGCAGAGAGAGAGAGAGAGAGACTCTGAGGGAACAAGGGAGGCAGAGAGAGAGAGAGAGACTGAGGGAACAAGGGAGGCAGAGAGAGAGAGAGAGACTGAGGGAACAAGGGAGGCAGAGAGAGAGATAGAGAGAGAGAGAGACTGAGGGAACAAGGGAGGCAGAGAGAGAGAGAGAGACTGAGGGAACAAGGGAGGCAGAGAGAGAGAGAGAGAGACTGGGTACAAGGGAGGCAGAGAGAGAGAGAGACTGAGGGAACAAGGGAGGCAGAGAGAGAGAGACTGAGGGAACAAGGGAGGCAGAGAGAGAGAGACTGGGAACAAGGGAGGCAGAGAGAGAGAGAGAGAGACTGGGTACAAGGGAGGCAGAGAGAGAGAGAGAGAGACTGAGGGAACAAGGGAGGCAGAGAGTGAGAGAGAGACTGAGGGATCAAGGGAGGCAGAGAGAGAGAGAGAGACTGAGGGAACAAGGGAGGCAGAGAGAGAGAGACTGAGGGAACAAGGGAGGCAGAGAGAGAGAGACTGAGGGTACAAGGGAGGCAGAGAGAGAGAGAGACTGAGGGAACAAGGGAGGCAGAGAGAGAGAGAGAGACTGAGGGAACAAGGGAGGCAGAGAGAGGGAGAGAGAGAGAGACTGAGGGAACAAGGGAGGCAGAGAGAGAGACTGAGGGAACAATGGAGTTCGGGGCGGGAGGGGCGGTGGAGGGTTGTAAGGCTGGAGATGGTTACAGAGATGGGGCGGGGAGAAGCCATGAAGAGATTTTAAAATCGAGGCGTTGCCAGACCGGGAACCAATGTAGGTTAGTGAGCACAGGGGTGATGGGTGAACTGGACTTGGTGTGAGTTAGGATACGGGCAGCAGAGTTTTGGAGGGTGGAAGGTGGGAGGTCAGCCAGGAAAGCATTGGAATAGTCAAGTCTAGAGGTAACAAAGGCATAGACGAGGGTTTCAGCAGCAGAGGAGCCGAGCCGAGGCGGAGACAGGCGATGTTACGGAGGTGGAAGTAGGCAATGGAGAGTATATGGGACCAGAAGCTCAGCTTGGGGTCAAAAAGGCTATTAATAGGAACATCGGAACAGAAGGAGGACATTCAGCCCCTTGAGCCTGTTTCACTATTCAGCTAGATCATGGCTGATCTGTATCTTAACTCCATCTACCTGCCTTGCTTCCGTAACCCTTAATACCCTTCCCCAACAAAAATCTATCAATTTGAAATTTTCAGTTGACCCCCAGCATCAACAGCTTTCTGGGGAGAGAGTTCCAGATTTCCACTGCCCTTTGTGTGAAGAAGTGCTTCCTGAACAGCCTAGCTCTAATTTTAGGGTTATGGTTGCTCAGTAGATACAGATGAGGAAGGTCATTCGGCCTGTCCTGTATCATCTATGCACATAATTCCTATCCCTCCCATCACAATGTCCAGTTGTGTCTTAAATGATTCCGGGATTCCTGTCTCCATTATCCTACACGGAACAACAATTGATGCTTGTGTTAAGAACTTCCTGACATCAGTCTTTGTTTGCCTCTCACTTTGATCCTGGGCCCTCTTGTACTTAACCTGAAGTAGTGCTCCGATTTACCTTTCCTGTACTGTGTACTACCTTGTATACCTCTGTAAGGTCACCTTGGTCTATCCAAACAGGTAGTGGCCACTCCCTGTGACTGAAATACATTCACTTTAAGACTTGTTTTTCACCCATGTGAATAATCTGTTAATGTACCAGGGACTGTGTCAACCAAACCTACTCACCTATATTATTCAAAGTCTTGAACCAGTGCCAATGTATGTGTAATGTCATGCTGGAGAATCCCTTCAAACCAATTGGATCACAGTACCAGAGATCAGTACCCTTCAACCAGTCAGCTGGTGATGACCACTATCCTTCATCCAATCACCTGGTCAGGATCACTATCCTTCAACCAATCAGCTGGTCGGGATCACTACCTTTCAACCTTCTTCTTAGGCAGTCCCTCGGAACCGAGGATGACTTGCTTCCACATTAAAAATGAGTTCACAGGTGACTGATGAGTCCAATGCGAAACCTACAGTCTCTGTCACAGGGTGGGGCAGACGGTGGTTGAAGGGGCAGGTGGGTGGGGTGCTTGGGTTGACGTGCGCTCCTTGCGCTGCCTGCGCTTGGCTTCCGCTTGCTCCCGGCGAAGAGACTCAAGGTGTTCGGCGCCTTCCCGGATCTTCTCCTCCACTTTGTGCGGTTTTGGGCCAGGGATTTCCAGGTGTCGGTGGGGATGTTGCACTTTTTCAAGGAGGCTTTGAGGGTGTCCTTGAAGCGTTTCCTCTGCCCACCTGGGGCTCTCTTGCCGTGCCGGAGCTCCGAGTAGAGTGCTTGTTTTGGGAGTCTCATATCGGGCATGCGGACAATGTGGCCCGTCCATCGGAGCTGATCGAACGTGGTCAAAGCTTCGATGCTGGGGATGTTGGCCTGAGCGAGAACACTGACGTTGGTGCGCCTATCCTGCCAATGGATTTGCAGGATCTTGCGGAGGCAGCGTTGGTGGTACCTCTCCAGTGCTTTGAGGTGCCTGCTGTACATGGTCCATGAGGGATTATGGAGTGTCCTCCTCAAATTCGGCTGCCCTCAAAAGTTTGTCACCATCCTCCGCCTGCTTCACGACGACATGCAAGCCGTGATCCTGACCAACGGTTCCACCACAGACCCAATTCACAAACGGACCGGGGTCAAGCAAGGCTGTGTCATCGCACCAACGCTCTTCTCGATCTTCCTTGCTGCAATGCTCCATCTCACCCTCAGTAAGCTCCCCGCTGGAGTGGAGCTAATTTACAGAACAAATGGGAAACTGTTCAACCTCCGTCGCCTCCAGTCCAGATCCAAGGTCGTCCCATCCTCTGTCGTCGAATTACAGTATGCAGACGACGCTTGCGTCTGCGCACACTCAGAGGTCGAACTCCAAACCATCATCAACACCTTCACCGAAGCGTACGAGAGCATAGGCCTTACACTAAACATCCATAAGACAAAGGTCCTCTACCAACCTGCCCCCGCCACACAGTACTGCCCCCCGATTATCAAAATCCACGACAAGGCCTTGGACAACGTGGACCACTTTCCATACCTCGGGAGCCTACTGTCAACAAGGGCAGACGTCGACGACGAAGTCCAACACCGCCTTCAGTGTGCCAGTGCAGCCTTCGGTCGCCTGAGGAAGAGAGTGTTTGAAGACCAGGACCTTAAACCCGGCACTAAGCTCATGGTCTACAGAGCAGCAGTGATACCCGCCCTGCTGTATGCCTCAGAGACATGGACCATGTACTTTCAACCAATCAGCTGGTGAGGACACACTGAGCATTGTCCGGACTCTCTATCTCGGACAAAATAATGTTTCCCTGACCCACTGTGAGCTGCTCTTGACAGACCCGCTAATAGGTCCTTGTAGATTTTTTCAGTATGGAGTCTTTGGGTGGAGAAGCAGTGAGCTTCTCAATAACCCACCGTGTGCTTGTGAGCATCTGACATAAGACTCTACAGACAATGGCCCGGGGTTTTGTTTAGGCCATCCTGTCCCCATTTTTTTGTGTCATTTCTCCCCTCTTAGTTGGCAATCGATTGAGCAAACACATTCCCTACCCTGCCTCCCTTTTTGCTTTTCATTCATCCCCACACCCCTAGTTTACCATTTTCTTGGGCTTCCCACCATCCAGTACTCACCCCAAATAGCCATGTTGATGTATGAGCCTAGATAGTGAATGTCAGTAGGCTTTTCAACCAGGTGATGTATCACAGATCATTCCCATCTTCATTCAAGAACCCATCCTTGTGCCCTATCTAGCAGGAGTCATTGGGTAGTAATAATCATAGAATGATACAGCACAGAAGGAGGCCATTCGGCTCATCGTGCCTGTGCCGGCTCTTTGAAAGAGCTCTCCACTTAGTCCCACTCCCCCCTGCTTTTTCCTCATAGCCCTGCAAATTTCCCCCTCAAGTATTTATCCAATTCCCTTTTGAAAGTTACTATTGAATCTGCTTCCACCGCCCTTTCAGTCAGCACATTCCAGATCACAACTCCCCGCGTTTAAAAACAAAAGTCTCATCTCATCTCTCTGGTACTTTTGCCAATTATGTTATTTCAGAATTCCAGCATCCGCAGAATTTTGCTTTTGTATCTTAAATTTGTGCCCTCTAGTTATTGACCCTCCTGCCACTGGAAACAGTTTCTCCCTGTCTACTCTATTAAAACCCCTCTTCATTTTGAATACCTCTATTAAATCTCCCCTTAACCTTCCCTGCTCTAAGGAGAGCAACCCCAGCTTCTCCAGTCTCTCCACATAACTGAAGTCCCTCATCCCTGGGACCATTCTAGTAAATCTCCTCTGCACCCTCTCCAAGGCCTTGACATCCTTCCTAAAGTGCGGTGCCCAGAATTGGACACAATACTCCAGCTGAGGCCGAACCAGAGTTTTATAAAGGTTTAGTATGACTTCCTTGCCTCTGTACTCTATGGGTCTGTTTATAACTACACCTCATTGTCTCAGTTGTATCTTGCTATGTCTTTTGATGTGGTACCTTCCTGGCTGACTTAATTAACTTTATCACACCTCGGCAGATAGTCAGGATGATTTAATTTATTGGTCTGCAATTGTAAAGTACACATGCTTTTTTTTCCATCTATATATGCTCTGGCGATTCTGTATCCAATTTACTTCACCTGAGGAAGGAGTGATAGCTCCGAAAGCTTGTGATTTCAAATAAAACTGTTGGACTATAACCTGGTGTTGTGCGACCTCTCAATTCTGTTTATAAAGCCAAGGATCCTGTAGCAGAAATCCTGGCTGGTGTTCTCTCCCTAGCTGAGGCCTTGTGGCCATTTACAAAACCCAACTGCTGGTTGAGAGCAGCTAACGTGGCACTGAATTGGAATGGAACCTGGGCCCTTTCTGGTTCCTAGAGCCCAGTATCTCACTGAACCATTGAGGGAGCTCCTCAATTTATTTTTAATGGACATTTTGCGCAAAGTTCAGCTGTCTCCTCAAAAACCCTGACTGATTCGCAGTAAAGTGGTCCTTGGATTAGAATTCCACAACTGCACGTGAAATGCCAACAGCTGAGTGTGAAAACACACACAGTGATTCCATGTTCAAAAGAGACACAGCTCCCCATGATATGTCAGGGACGAGGGACTTCAGTGATGTGGAGAGACTGGAGAAGCTGGGATTGTTCTCCTTAGAGCAGAGAAGGTTAAGAGGAGATTTAATAGAGGTGCTCAAAATTATGAGGGGTTTTGATAGAGTAAATAAGGAGAAACTTTCCAGTGGCAGGAGGATCGGTAACCAGAGGACACAGATTGAAGATAATTAGCAAAAGAACCAGAGGGGAGATGAGAGATTTTTTACACAGCGAGTTGTTGTGATCTGGAATGCGCTGCCTGAAAGGGCGGTGGAAGCAGATTCAATAATAACTTTCAAAAAGGAATTGGATAAATACTTGAAGGGGGGAAAGAAGTAATTTACAGGACTATGGGGAAAGAGCAGGGGGAGTGGGACTAATTGGAGAGCTCTTTCAAAGAGCCGGCACAGGCATGATGGGCCGAATGACCTCTTTCTGTGCTGTAAGATTCTGTGATTCCATGAAAGCCCTTGGAGTCTCCCAGGTGAATGTGGCGAATTAGCATCTCTGTGAGAATCAGCGCCCTTGGGCAAGGAGGGGAGAGAAAGCTGTACCAAAATGATCAAACAAAGTCTGTTGATGGCTGAAGGGCGGAGTGAGCAGGTGCAGGAAACAGCAAACAAGAAGCTGGCAAAGGTGTTAACAAGGTACAATTACCAACATTTCGCTCATTACTGTGCCCCTGATGACATTTCTGCATTTAATCCCCTTTCAGAGTCTCCAAGCCTTTAACACCGGTCCCATTCGCCCTCAGGAGGGATTATGCAAACAGTTCCATTTCTGAGTAGGTTATTTATAAATGACTTTGGCTCAGGTTTGGCGATGGAGAGGAGCAAGCTAGCACTCTGTCCCTCCAATAACTGCAGGTATCAGCTAGCACTGGCTCATCGTGCCAAGGATCCTGGTCCCTTTCCCTCAGAAATTCTTCCCAAAATCCAGCTCTCCTGACTCCGTTCCTGCTCTTACAGCCTGCGCTACTGCTGACAAACGGATCAGGTGTGTCACCTTCACCTCCCTTCTCCAGTGAATATTTCAGCGCAGCTACTGCATCACAATGTCAGGAATAAGAACAGAGTGTGCTGCAAATACACAACAGGACAGTCAGTGTCTGGTACAGAAAGAAAGACTTGCATTTCTATAGCGCCTTTCACGACCTCAGGATGTCCCAAAGTGCTTTACAGCCAATGAAGTACTTTTGAAGTGTAGTCACTGTTGTAATGTAAGAAACGTGACAGCCATTTTGTGCACAGCAAGCTCCCACAAACAGTAATGAGATAATGACCAGATAATCTGTTTTAGTGATGTTGATTGAGGGATAAATATTGGCCCCAGGACACCGGGGTGAACTACCCTGCTCTTCTTCAAAATAGTGGCGGTGGAATCTTTTACATCCACCTGAGAGGGCAGACGAGGCCTCGGTTTAACGTCTAATCCAAAAGATGGCCTGGATTTTGTGCTCAAGTCTCGAGAGTGGGTCTTGAACCCACAACTTTCTGACTCGGAGGTGAGAGTGCTACCCACTGAGCCAGGGCTGACATAACAGGCTAGTATTCTGGGTGTGGGCCTGCAGGTGTTCTGAAGAAGGATCTACACCCGATTGCGTTGACTGCCCTGCTGTGTATTTCCAATAGTTGTTTTATTGATCCGCGAGAAATAGCCAATCAGACAATTCAATACTAACAGCGACCGTTGACCGTGATTTCCCCTTTTTCTTACGCCACTAGCTGTGTTTGAATTGCTTTTGTGGTATGCAGAGGTCAATTAAGAGTTAAATAGCTCAGTCGCCGCGCAGCTTTGTAATTAATATCAGTCCCCAGCGCTCATGAAATAATCCCCCACAATGCACTGCACTCCTCCCCTGTTTAATACAAATGTTTACACATGAAAATCAATGACCTTCTACAGAGGAGAATGTGACAGGCACAGTACGGAGAGAGATAGAGAGAGTAACAGACACAGAGAATGAGATACACACAGAGTCACACACAGACAGAGACAGAGACACACACAGGGAATACAGAGAGACACACACAGGGAATACAGAGAGACACACACACAGAAACAGACAGAGAGACACGGAGAGATAGAGATACGCAAATAAAGATAGTGACACACAAGGAAAGAGAAAAAGGCACAGTGAAGCGCGATATACACAGAGATAGTGAAATATATACACACTGCACACAGATAGTGAGACATACAGAGAGATAGGCACACAGGCACAGAAATAGGGAGACACAGATTGAGACAGGCACACACAGATACAGAATGAGAGACAATCAGGCACAGACACACACATATTGACAACTGTATAGAGAGAGGACAAGATGGAAAGATAGATAGGGACAGATAGAAACATAGAAACTAGGAGCAGGAGTAGGCCATTCGGCCCGTCGAGCCTGCTCCACCATTCAATACGATCATGGCTGATCATCCAAATCCAGTACCCTGTCCCTGCTTTCTCACACCGAATCCCCACATCGAGCCTGCACCTATCCCACCCTATCCCCGTAACCCCACGTATTTAATTCCCCCTAACATATCCCATCCTATCCCCATAACCCCACATATTTAATCCCCCCCTAACACTAAGGGTCAATTTATCATAGCCAAATCAACCTAACCCGCACATTTTTGGACTGTGGGAGGAAACCGGAGCACCCGGAGGAAACCCACGCAGACACGGGGAGAATGTGCAAACTCCACACAGACAGTCACCCGAGGTCAGATTCGAACCCGGGTCCCTGGCGCTGTGAAGCACCAGTGCTAACCACTATGCCACCGTGTTACCCCGTGCAAACACACACAAAATGGCTGTGTAATGGTACAGAGTTTAGTCAGCAGGACAAGAGTTGGCTTATTCAGCAGTGTAAGGGTCACTCACTGTAATCGTACAGAGTCACTGTTTATTCTGCGTAAGGGTCACTCACTGTCACTGTACAGAGTCACTTTTTATTCACGGTAAGGGCTACTCATTGTGTAACTGCAGGGAGACGCTGTTTACTCAGCAGGGTAAGGGTTGATGAATGTGTGGTTTGATGTGCCAGTGTTTACACAGGAGCTGAGCTTGTTTCCTTGTTGCAGTTTGCAGGTGCTCTTTAATGATGAGAAATGCTAATAATCATCTTGCTGGGTTAAACAGTTGTGATGAGACTAATCCTGTTGCAAATATTCTCAGCCAGTTTCCCCACTGGTGCCTGCTGAGTGCTGACTTTATACAGTGATGTGATTTATAATTGGGAGCATCTCTTTCATCTGACTTCCTCAAACCATAGGTTAGGTGGTCTTAAAGGGGCAATCTTTTGTCTGACTGTCCAAGTGCCTTGGGATGTTTTACTATGTTAAAGGCGCTATATAAATGCAAGTTGTTGTTGTCCAATTTTTATCCCTCTCAGTTTTCTCTTCCCCTCTTCTGAAGCAGTCGTCCTTTGCTGGGGCACCGATCGATGAGTGCTAGCTGCTCTCACACCCTTACCCCGGGATGGCCACTCTTTATTCCTGAATTTATGTTATGGGTTGGTAGGCTGTTCAACCATGGGGGGCATCAATGAGTGATGCCCACGCTCACTTTCCAGCAGTGGTCATGAGACACCAGGCAGGGCCTGATATTTCTCCGCCATCGCTGAGGTAAACTGTAACATCGTCACCCCGTGCGCGCACCCCGACAGTGATCAGCTAACACAGCACAGAGAGGGGTGGATCCTGGGACCTTCCTGTTAACGTGGCTCAGAAACACACTGGCAGCAACAACCAACCCTGCTTCTCTCATCCGTCCGTCTCATGTGTTGAGGTGATTTGAATCACCAATTGTGGCCATTTTGCACAAGAAAAGGCCTTGGAGAGAGAGCGTGCAGAGGAGATTTACTAGAATGGTACCAGGGCTGGGATTGTTCTCCTTAGAGCAGAGAAGGCTAAGGGGAGATTTAATAGAGGTGTTCAAAATCATGAGGGGTTTTGATCGAGTAAATAAGGAGAAACTGTTTCCAGTGGCAGGAGGGTCAGTAACCAGAGGACACAGATTGAAGGTAATTGGCAAAAGAACCAGAGGGGAGATGAGGTGAAATTTTTTTACGCAGTGAGTTGTTATGATCTGGAATGCGCTGCCTGAAAGGATGGTGGAAGCAGATTTAATAGTAACTTTCAAAAGGGAATTGGATAAATACATGAAAATGAAAAATTTGCAGGGCTATGGGAAAAGAGCAGGGGGGAGTGGGACAAATTGGAAGCTCTTTCAAAGAGCCGGCACAGGCACGATGGGCTGAATGGCTTCTTTCTGTGCTGTAAGACTCTATGAACAAAATAAAAAATCAGTATCTGAGTAATGTGAGACATGACGTGTGGGGAGTGCAGTGAGCTCAGGAGGAACAGGTGACTTTGGACCTCTGGTTCCCAAAGCTCTCCCCCACTGGGGGTTTCCTCGCCTCATGTCTGGGTCTGTTGTAGACTCATTGATAGAGATTGATCGCTGTGATTGGTCAACAACTCCATTATCGTTGGATCTGGGATTTAAGGATGGTAGAGGGCGGACGCGATTTTGATGTTCCTATGATGCAGCCCCCAGAATGTGAGGTGACTAAAGCAGCTTTAAGTGCAAACCTGAGGGGATCTCGTGGGGGCATTATGGTAAAGCCCAGGCTAACGTTAGACCCGAGTTTCATGCTCCTATTGATTGGGTGAGTGATTATGATAGCAGTACAGGTGGAGGAGGGGGCGAAGACCAGAAGTGGGTTCTAAATAAATCAGTGTAATAATAAGCTGTCAGTGAGCTCTCCAGGACTGGGCTGACCCAAAGAGTAAATCCATCGCACTCAGTTTAAGTGTCTGACTGGCTCTACTCAGTTTGTTTTATACACTTATCACTTAACACTCGAGAGCATTGAGAGAGGGTAAAGTGGGCTGCTGTTCAAATTCTCATTTATTTGGAACCATGCTGCTTTATGTTTACAATAACAGGGCTATTCTAGACTGCGGGAAGAGCTGAGCGAGCTGGCTTGAGTCAAGCAGGCGGAGGAACAATCAACAGATTAGTATTTATAATGGCAGCCTGTGGAGAGGCGAATGGAAAGGCACATGATTAAAGAAATGGTCTCACCAGGAGGGTGTCTCTTAAAGAGAGATCTCGCTATCAAGACTCCTTATCCCTCCAGGGCCTTGCCCCTCCCTATCTCTGTAAACTCCTCCAGCCCCACAACCCTTCCAGATCTCTGCGCTCCTCCAATTCTGGCCTCTTGAACATCCCCGATTTTAATCGCTCCACCACTGGCGGCCGTGTCTTCAGCTGCCGAGGCCCTAAGCTCTGGAACTCCCTCCCTAAACCTCTCCGCCTCTCCCCCTCTCTCTCCTCCTTTAAGACACTCCTTAAAACCCACCTCTGTGACCAAGCTTTTGGTCACCTGTCGTAATATCTCCTTATGTGGCTCGGTGTCACATTTTGTCTGGTTACTCTCCTGTGACACGCTATGGGACGTTTTACTAAGTTAAAGGTGCTCTATAAATGCAAGTAGTTGTTGATGATGATTGTACTATCAAAACTTCTTTTAAAGAGCAGTCTCACCATGAGAATGTCTCTTAAAGAAAGGTGTCACCATGTGAGCCCCTCTCCAAGAGAGGTTCCCACCATCAGGACTCATCATAAAGTGGAAGGGGCAGAAATTGGACCTCCTTGTGCCCGTTTCTGGTTGGAAAAAGGACCAATTTTGCGGGGCTATGTCCCGGGCCCCAAAGATGCCTGAAATACGTCAGACCCCACATTGGGTTGGATGATTATTGCAGGCGTCCCTGGTGGCTGCTTATAACAGGTTTCCTGGGCCTAGCAAGCAGCCGTCAGCCACAGGTAAACGAAACACTCCCATGTAGAGCCAGGAGGAGCAGCAGTGAACCTCCAGGCTCCACGGCACGCCTGAGATATACTGCCGACCCCCGCTCTGCTTCCTCCCCCATGGCCAGCACTTACCTGAGGGTGAGGCAATCGGCCCAAATTTAGTGTCAGCCAGTGGCTCGGTGGGCAGCACCCTCGCCTCTGAGTCAGAAGCTCGTGCGTTCAAGTCCCACTCCAGAGACTTGAGCACAAAAATCCAGGCTGACATTCCAGTGCAGTACTGAGGGAGCACTGCACTGTCAGAGGGGCAGTACTGAGGGAGTGCTGCACTGTCAGAGGGGCAGTACTGAGGGAGCGCTGCACTGTCAGGGGCAGTACTGAGGGAGCGCTGCACCATCGGAGGGGCAGTACTCTGGGAGCGCTGCATTGTCGGAGGGGCAGTACTGAGGGAGCGCTGCACTGTCGGAGGGTCAGTACTGAGGGAGCGCCGCACTGTCGGAGGGTCAGTACTGAGGGAGCGCTGCACTGTCAGAGGGTCAGTACTGAGGGAGTGCTGCACTGTCAGAGGGGCAGTACTGAGGGAGCGCTGCACTGTCAGAGGGGCAGTACTGAGGGAGCGCTGCACTGTCAGGGGCAGTACTGAGGGAGCGCTGCACCATTGGAGGGGCAGTACTCTGGGAGCGCTGCATTGTCGGAGGGGCAGTACTGAGGGAGCGCTGCACTGTCGGAGGGTCAGTACTGAGAGAGCGCCGCACTGTCGGAGGGGCAGTACTGAGGGAGCGCCGCACTGTCGGAGGGTCAGTACTGAGGGAGTGCCGCATTGTCGGAGGGTCAGTACTGAGGGAGAGCTGCATTGTCGGAGGGTCAGTACTGAGGGAGCGCTGCACTGTCGGAGGGTCAGTACTGAGGGAGCGCTGCACTGTCGGAGGGTCAGTACTGAGGGAGCGCTGCACTGTCGGAGGGTCAGTACTGAGGGAGTGCTGCATTGGTTGGAGGGTCAGTACTGAGGGAACGCTGCAATGTCGGAGGTGCTGTCTTTTGGATGAGACGTTAAACCGAGGCTCCGTCTGCTCTATTAGGTGAACATAAAAGATCCCATGGCACTATTTCTTAAAAGAGCAGGGGAGTTATCCCCGGTACTCTGGCTAATATTTATCGCTTAATCAACATCACAAAAACAAATTATCAGGTCATTATCACAGAACTGTTTGTGGGAGCTTGCTGTGCATAAATTGGCTACCGAGTTTCCTACATTACAACAGTGACTACACTTCAAAAGTACTTCATTGGCTGCAAAGCGCTTTGGGACATCTGGTGGTCATGAAAGGCGCTATATAAATGCAAGTCTTTCTTTCTTTCAGATCACATCTGTCAACATGCGCCCCCGGAGGGACAACAGGCACCAGCAGCGCGCCCCAATTATTCACGAGGCCCAATTTCATTCAGGCTTTTGGGCCAGAGTTTCAACATTAGGAACCCTTTCAAAGTGGGGGTCTCACCAGAGGGGTGCGCCTTTGGTCAGCAATAGTCCTAGGGGTAGAAATTGGTATGTATGGTGGCTGCTTTACGAGTGTAAAACTGGTGCAAAGTAAACCAATTTAGCAATGGGTCAGCTTGCACCCAATATGCGCAGGAGTTGGTCCTACTGCTAAATTTGTGGGACCCTATTTTTAGGCGTCCTGGGTAATATTGGTCAGTGACGGTCGCAGTGTACTGGGTGTAATATTGGTCAGTGACGGTCGCAGTGTACCGGGTGTAATATTGGTCAGTGACGGTCGCAGTGTACCGGGTGTAATATTGGTCAGTGACGGTCGCAGTGTACCGGGTGTAATATTGGTCAGTGACGGTCGCAGTGTACTGGGTGTAATATTGGTCAGTGACACTCGCAGTGTACTGGGTGTAATATTGGTCAGTGACACTCGCAGCGTACTGGGTGTAATATTGGTCAGTGACGGTCGCAGTGTACCGGGTGTAATATTGGTCAGTGACACTCGCAGCGTACTGGGTGTAATATTGGTCAGTGACACTCGCAGTGTACCGGGTGTAATATTGGTCAGTGACACTCGCAGCGTACTGGGTGTAATATTGGTCAGTGACGGTCGCAGTGTACCGGGTGTAATATTGGTCAGTGACACTCGCAGTGTACTGGGTGTAATATTGGTCAGTGATGATCGCAGTGTACTGGGTGTAATATTGGTCAGTGACACGCGCAGTGTACTGGGTGTAATATTGGTCAGTGACGGTCGCAGTGTACCGGGTGTAATATTGGTCAGTGACGGTCGCAGTGTACTGGGTGTAATATTGGTCAGTGACGGTCGCAGTGTACTGGGTGTAATATTGGTCAGTGACACTCGCAGTGTACTGGGTGTAATATTGGTCAGTGACGGTCGCAGTGTACCGGGTGTAATATTGGTCAGTGACGGTCGCAGTGTACTGGGTGTAATATTGGTCAGTGACGGTCGCAGTGTACTGGGTGTAATATTGGTCAGTGATGATCGCAGTGTACTGGGTGTAATATTGGTCAGTGACACTCGCAGTGTACCGGGTGTAATATTGGTCAGTGACGGTCGCAGTGTACCGGGTGTAATATTGGTCAGTGACGGTCGCAGTGTACTGGGTGTAATATTGGTCAGTGACGGTCGCAGTGTACTGGGTGTAATATTGGTCAGTGACACTCGCAGTGTACCGGGTGTAATGTTGGTCAGTGACGGTCGCAGTGTACTGGGTGTAATATTGGTCAGTGACACTTGCAGTGTACCGGGTGTAATGTTGGTCAGTGACGGTCGCAGTGTACTGGGTGTAATATTGGTCAGTGACGGTCGCAGTGTACTGGGTGTAATATTGGTCAGTGACGGTCGCAGTGTACCGGGTGTAATATTGGTCAGTGACACTCGCAGTGTACCGGGTGTAATGTTGGTCAGTGACACTCGCAGTGTACTGGGTGTAATATTGGTCAGTGACACTCGCAGTGTACCGGGTGTAATATTGGTCAGTGACACTCGCAGTGTACCGGGTGTAATATTGGTCAGTGACGGTCGCAGTGTACCGGGTGTAATATTGGTCAGTGACACTCGCAGTGTACCGGGTGTAATATTGGTCAGTGACACTCGCAGTGTACTGGGTGTAATATTGGTCAGTGACGGTCGCAGTGTACTGGGTGTAGTATTGGTCAGTGACACTCGCAGTGTACTGGGTGTAGTATTGGTCAGTGACGGTCGCAGTGTACTGGGTGTAATATTGGTCAGTGACACTCGCAGTGTACCGGGTGTAATATTGGTCAGTGACACTCGCAGTGTACTGGGTGTAATATTGGTCAGTGACGGTCGCAGTGTACTGGGTGTAATATTGGTCAGTGACACTCGCAGTGTACTGGGTGTAATATTGGTCAGTGACACTCGCAGTGTACTGGGTGTAATATTGGTCAGTGACGGTCGCAGTGTACTGGGTGTAATATTGGTCAGTGACACTCGCAGTGTACTGGGTGTAATATTGGTCAGTGACGGTCGCAGTGTACTGGGTGTAATATTGGTCAGTGACGGTCGCAGTGTACTGGGTGTAATATTGGTCAGTGACGGTCGCAGTGTACTGGGTGTAGTATTGGTCAGTGACACTCGCAGTGTACTGGGTGTAATATTGGTCAGTGACGGTCGCAGTGTACTGGGTGTAATATTGGTCTGTGACGGTCGCAGTGTACCGGGTGTAATATTGGTCAGTGACGGTCGCAGTGTACTGGGTGTAATATTGGTCAGTGACACTCGCAGTGTACTGGGTGTAATATTGGTCAGTGACGGTTGCAGTGTACTGGGTGTAATATTGGTCAGTGACGGTCGCAGTGTACCGGGTGTAATATTGGTCAGTGACGGTCGCAGTGTACTGGGTGTAATATTGGTCAGTGACGGTCGCAGTGTACTGGGTGTAATATTGGTCAGTGACGGTCGCAGTGTACTGGGTGTAGTATTGGTCAGTGACACTCGCAGTGTACTGGGTGTAATATTGGTCAGTGACACTCGCAGTGTACTGGGTGTAATATTGGTCAGTGACGGTCGCAGTGTACTGGGTGTAATATTGGTCAGTGACGGTCGCAGTGTACCGGGTGTAATATTGGTCAGTGACGGTCGCAGTGTACTGGGTGTAATATTAGTCAGTAACGGTCGCAGTGTACTGGGTGTAATATTGGTCAGTGACGGTCGCAGTGTACTGGGTGTAGTATTGGTCAGTGACACTCGCAGTGTACTGGGTGTAATATTGGTCAGTGACACTCGCAGTGTACTGGGTGTAATATTGGTCAGTGACGGTCGCAGTGTACTGGGTGTAATATTGGTCAGTGACGGTCGCAGTGTACTGGGTGTAATATTGGTCAGTGACGGTCGCAGTGTACTGGGTGTAATATTGGTCAGTGACAGTCGCAGTGTACTGGGTGTAATATTGGTCAGTGACGGTCGCAGTGTACTGGGTGTAGTATTGGTCAGTGACAGCGTACTGGAGTTTCTGTAACACTCGTCAGAGTCAGGATGTGGGGTTGGAGGGACACTTGTCCCCACTCAATGTAACACCAGTAGTTCTGTTACTAATTGTACTGTGCTGATTCCAACAGGGGACCTGATGCGGTGTGTGAGCTGTTACAAATTGGAAAACTCCCTTTAAGATGAAGAAATTCAACCAGTGTTTCCACTGTTGACCTGAGACTGAGCATTGCGAGCTGGGCCCAGATTTAACCAGAAATAACAACAGAAAATGCTGGAAACACTCAGCAGGTCAGGCAGCATCCGTGGAGAGAGAAACAGAGTTAATGTTTCAGGTCTGTGACCCTTCGTCAAAACTGGACACAGTTAGAGATGGAACAGGTTTTAAGCAGGTGCAGAGGCAGGGAAAGGGGAGGGAAGGAAAGAACAAAAGGGACGGTCTGTGATAGGGTGGAAGGCAGGAGTGGTTAAATGTTGCAAATGGGGATGGCAGAATCATCAACACCTGCCGCCTGAAAAAATAGGCTGGGGTTATCGTCTGAAATTATTGAACTCAAAGTTGAGTCAAGAAGGCTGTAAAGTACAAATTTAACCAGCTTGCTGTGAAATTTCTAGCACAGAAGTCCGACGGGTTTCAGTGTTTTTAATTATAGTTTCTAAATAACATCTGACTTCTGCAGCAACAAGCATGATCACTAATGTGAATAAGCAATCCCATCTTTCACTCTGTTGTTGCAAACTCCTCCATTTGAAACCTGATCAGTCTTTGCAATGTCCTTTAACAGAGGACATTGCCCCTCGCTGCTTCTCTTTCGAATCCCAATGGTCCAAACCCCATCCCATTCACTCCCAGTGAACCCAGAATCCCACTGAACCAAACACCCTTCCCATTCACTCCCAGTGAACCCAGAATCCCACTGAACCAAACACCCTTCCCATTCACTCCCAGTGTACAGAATCCCACTGAACCAAACATAAACCATCATTCTCTGGCCAACATTGGATATCTAGTCACTAATTCTACAGTGACAAGCGTGTTAAGTAATGGATTATGTCATCTCATCACAGGTTCTGATATTGCAAACTCCTCATTAAAAACCTGGTAATCTGTCTTTTTTACATTGTTTACTAGGGGACTCGGCTTTTCAACCATTTTTGCACAGAATCCCAATGGTCCAAATCCCTTCCCATTCACTCCCAGTCTATACAATCCCAATGGTCCAAATCCCTTCCCATTCACTCCCAGTCTATACAATCCCAATGGTCCAAATCCCTTCCCATTCACTCCCAGTCTATACAATCCCAATGGTCCAAATCCCTTCCCATTCACTCCCAGTCTATACAATCCCAATGGTCCAAATCCCTTCCCATTCACTCCCAGTCTATACAATCCCAATGGTCCAAACTCCTTCCCAGTCTATACAATCCCAATGGTCCAAACTCCTTCCCATTCACTCCCAGTATATAGAATCCCAATGGTCCAAACCTCTTTCCATTCACTCCCATTGTACAGAATTTGAACGTATTATGTAGGAGCGTGTCCTATGTGTTAGTGCGGTGAATGCTGAAGATATGTATCGCATGGCAATGGTACCATACGAATATAAAGTGAGCAGTGTGAATCTAGCAATCTCCAGATGAAAGCTGTACCCTAGCCTCGGGTTGGGTTTAATCTGAAAGAGGCACTGTAGACGTGAACACACCATTAAACCCAACACCCAGATGGTCAGCTGATTGCAGCAGCTCTGCTGCCCAACTTACTGCAACTTGTATCATTGCCAGTTATCAACACAGAAACGGAACTTGTAAAACCGGTCTGAGCTCGGTGGCTTCTGATCAAACCGTGAATGGTTGAACTTTCACCAGCTGCGCCAACCTTTAACCTCTTTATGATGTGTTTGAGCCTTACGGCTAATCAGTTAAATCTTATAAATTCTTTAAGAACTACGTTAATCCAGAGCAAATCTGACCTCTGAACCACAACAATGAGCGAGAGTACGGGTGAATGTTATCACAGGTATTTAGGACTAACATGGAGGCCTCATCCATAGCTGAGCATTACCTGATGTAACCAGCCGGTTCTGGTCCAACCATACATTAATGGGAATGGGTCAAGCCCTGAAGAGTTGAATGGCATTAGAGGCCTGTACTTAAAGGGGAAACGGCACTGTACAGCAACTACTGTCAAAGAAAACTATTCCTGCTTTTAACTTCACTACCAAAAGATCTTAAAGGGCCACTATCTTTTTAAAGTGTTTAGCAAACTTTTTTCTGTCAGTTTTCAAACATTTATCCAGTGATAAATGCCATCTCGAAACATCATTGATTTATTCGCAATTTATTCAATGAAAGTCCCTCCACAGGCACTGACTCTCACTGGGGTACAGTTCCACAGACACTGACTCTCACTGGGGTACTGTTCCACAAACACTGACTCTCACTGGGGTACAGTTCCACAGACACTGACTCTCACTGGGGTACAGATCCACAGGCACTGACTCTCACTGGGGTACAGTTCCACAGACACTGACTCTCACTGGGGTACAGATCCACAGGCACTGACTCTCACTGGGGTACAGTTCCACAGACACTGACTCTCACTGGGGTACAGTTCCACAGGCACTGACTCCCACTGGGGTACAGTTCCACAGACACTGACTCTCACTGGGGTACAGATCCACAGGCACTGACTCTCACTGGGGTACAGTTCCACAGACACTGACTCTCACTGGGGTACAGTTCCACAGACACTGACTCTCACTGGGGTACAGATCCACTGACACTGACTCTCACTGGGGTACAGATCCACAGGCACTGACTCTCACTGGGGTACAGTTCCACAGACACTGACTCTCACTGGGGTACAGTTCCACAGGCACTGACTCCCACTGGGGTACAGTTCCACTGACACTGACTCTCACTGGATTACAGATCCACAGACACTGACACTCACTGGGGTACATTTCCACAGACACTGACTCTCACTGGGGTACAGTTCCACAGACACTGACTGCCTTCCAGTAGCTCATGCTAGTTGCGTATTCTCCATCTATGAGCCTAGATTGTGAGTGGTAGTGTGCTATTTGTCCGTGTGGGCTTCACAGCCAATCCAGATCCTGTCCTCACCTTTAACCCTGCAGACACACACACGCCTCTCCGGCAGTACCAAATGAACCACCCCCTAGAACTGTTGGTCATTCACACTTCACAGGCAGTTACGCCATATCCTCTTGCTCCAGATTTACTGTTACTCAGTAACAGGTCATTGAAACAGCTGCAGCTTTGAAACTCAAGTAGTGAAGTGCTGCAGGAGACAGCCAGCGCTGACCTTGCCCGGGTGCAGACTGATCTGTATTTGACAGGAAGGGGACTTTTTTACATGTTTTTATGAACTATTCCCTCTGAAGTGGCTACCCGCGCTCACTCCCACACACGCATGCACCTACAAATTTACACACACACTTGCGCACAGACACACAAACGTTAACGCACACATACACCTGCGCAGATGCACACAGACACACACTCACAATCGTGTACCTGCGCAGTCACGAGCGTATACACTCGCGCACACACACTCGCGCACACACACTGTCCCATTCATATAATCATCCAATGTATCCCATCCAGAACAGACGCAGTTACTCAGAGTGCAATGTTGGTGCAAGTGCTGTGACGACTGTCAGACTTCAGCATGACTGCAGTACATGGCCAGGTTGTGACACAGTTAAGATTTGAACATTTATTTTCACTCACTTTAGGACTTGGCTAACATGCAGGAAAAGCTGTCAAACAGTTTGTTTTTCAAAAACTTATGTCAAGTGTTTGGTGAATAAGCAAACTGATTCCCTTAAATAGTCACCGTTTTAACTTTCACAATAACTGCACACTAGCACTGATCACTCAGTATTAGAGGAAAAGGAGAGTCAGGCTGCTTTTTGAAGCACCTGTTCTAAAGTTTAGTTCATAAACTAGAAGAAATGTTGGAGCTTAAATCATGCATTGATCAGCCATTTTAACTAACTACAAGTAGATGTCAATCATACAATCACCTCCAGGTAAAAGGGCACAGTCAGAGTACTTCCTGTAATTGACTACAAATGTAGTTACAGCAATATCAAGACAACTAAACATTTGTAAAAACCATTGCCTTGTTAATTTTATTCTCATAAGAGAGAAGTGAGAGTAAAGCTCCCTCTACACTGTCCCATCAAACACTCCCAGGGCAGGTACAGCACGGGTTAGATACAGAGTAAAGCTGCCTCTACACTGTCTCATCAAACACTCCCAGGGCAGGTACAGCACGGGTTAGATACAGAGTAAAGCTCCCTCTACACTGTCTCATCAAACACTCCCAGGGCAGGTACAGCACGGGTTAGATACAGAGTAAAGCTCCCTCTACACTGTCTCATCAAACACTCCAGGGCAGGTACAGCACGGGTTAGATACAGAGTAAAGCTCCCAAAAGGCATTCGATAAGGTGCCACATAAAAGGTTATTACATAAGATTAGGGCTCATGGGGTTGGGGGTAATGTAGTAGCATGGATAGAGGATTAGTTAACGGACAGAAAACAGAGAGTAGGGATAAACGGATCTTTTTCAGGTTGGCAGGCTGTAACTAGTGGGGTGCCGCAAGGATCAGTGTTGGGGCCTCAGCTATTTACAATCTATATTAGTGACCTAGATGAAGGGACCGAGTGTAATGTATCCAAGTTTGCTGATGATACAAAGCTAGGTGGGACAGTAAGCTGTGCGGAGAACACAGAGTCTGCAAAGGGATATAGATAGACTAAGTGAGTGGGCAGTAAGGTGGCAGATGGAGTATAATGTAGGGAAATGTGAGGTTATTCACTTTGGTAGGAAGAATAGAAAAACAGACTTTTTTAAATGGTGAGAAACTTTCAAATGTTGGGGTTCAGGGAGATTCGGGTGTCCTCGTGCAAGAAACACAGAAAGCTAGCATGCAGGTACAGCAAGCAATAAGGAAGACAAATGGCACGTTGGCCTTTATTGCAAGGGGGTTGAAGTATAAGAGTAAGGAAGTCTTGCTACAATTGTACAGGGCCTTGGTGAGACCACACCTGGAGTACTGTGCACAGTTTTGGTCTCCTTATCTAAGGAAGGATATACTTGCCTTGGAGGCGGTGCAACGAAGGTTCACTAGATTGATTCCTGGGATGAAAGGACTGTCCTATGATAGATTGTGTAGAATGGGCCTATACTCTCTGGAGTTTACAAGAATGAGAGGTAATCTCATTGAAACATACAAGATTCTGAAGGTTATTGACAGGGTAGATGCTGAGAGGTTGTTTCCCCTGGCTGGAGTGTCTAGAACTAGGGGGCATAGTCTCAGGATAAGGGGTAGGCCATTTGAGACTGAGAGGAGGAGGAATTTCTTCACTCAGAGGGTTGTGAATCTTTGGAATTCTCTACCCCAGAGGGCTGTGAATGCTGAGTCTTTGAGTATATTCAAGGCTGAGATAGATAGATTTTTGGACTCTAGGGGAATCAAGGGATATGGAGATCAGGCGGGAAAGTGGAGTTGAGGTCGATGATCAGCCATGATCTTATTGAATGGCGGAGCAGGCTCGAGGGGCCGTATGGCCTACTCCTGCTCTTCTGTTCGCTGCATTGTCCCATAAAACACTCCCAGGGCAGATACAGCACGGGTTAGATACAGAGTAAAGCTCCCTCTACACTGTCCCATCAAACACTCACAGGGCATGTACAGCACGGGTTGGATACAGAGTAAAGCTCCCTCTACACTGTCCCATCAAACACTCCCAGGGCAGGTACAGCACGGGTTAGATACAGAGTAAAGCTCCCTCTACACTGTCCCATCAAACACTCCCAGGGCAGGTACAGCACAGGTTAGATACAGAGTAAAGCTCCCGCTACACTGTCCCAGCAAACACTCCCAGGACAGATACAGAACGGGTTAGATACAGAGTAAAGCTCCCTCTACACTGTCCCATCAAACACTCCCAGGGCAGGTACAGCACGGGTTAAATACAGAGTAAAGCTCCCTCTACACTGTCCCATCAAACACTCCCAGGGCAGGTACAACACTGGTTAGATACAGAGTAAAGCTCCCTGTTCCAGTTCTGATGAAAGGTCATCGACCTGAAACGTTAACTCTGTTTCTCTCTCCACAGATGCTGCCAGACCTGCTGAGTGTTTCCAGCATTTTCTGTTTTTATTTCAGATTTTCTGCATCGCAGTATTTTGATTTTGCTTTGGGACCTCCTGAGGTTGTTTTTAAATGCAAGTTCTTTCTTTGATAACAATTTGCATGCCCTTGCAGACTGGCTTTAATTTTCAGCCTGCGACATTGCACTGTGATAATATGTGGGTCATCAGATCTGCCCATTTACAAAGACCGGTAGCATTTCTTCCCTGAGCTTTATTGACTCAACAAAGGCCTGTTGATTCACAGAAGCTGGGAGCTGTAACTGTGCCACATTTATAGACTGAATGGGAACTGGGACTGTGAGAGTCGGGGAGGGAGCTCAGCAGCCTCCAGTCCCGGTTTTTGCTTGGTGATGTTTTTTCTGTGATAGTAACTCTCCTCCTACATTCCCTGTAACCTCTCCATCCATTTCTATGGACTTTTCACAACCAGTTAAAAATAGAATATGTTTTGTAATGCTCTGACAGCAAATCGATGGACAGCCTCATATAAAGTCAATCAGCTTTAAAAGAACTTTGCTTTGCTAAAGGGAGGTCATTTCAAAAAGTGAACGGAATAATTATAATTGGCGAGTGTTTGAAAAAATAATTCCGATGTAAACTGGGAGAATCTGTTAACGTTGATACTTTATAATTGAGTGCATTCATTCTTGTGTGTGTGTTATTTTTTCTCCCCTGTATAAACAAGCTACTCCCCTTTCAGTCAGGGTAATGAGGTGCAGTGCAGCACTTTGGGATGAAAGAAAATAGCACTTGAGGTTGGCCATACGCAGCACGGACACAGATAAGCTTTGAGAAGTGTTGCCATGCCAACATTGACATCATGCACCGCAAAGCAGGATTGAGAGGTCCCTGAATGGAGGACTGTTTGTGTTGCAGCTTCACTCTGCTGCCAGCAAATCCAATTTAGGCCCGGCTGAATCTTATGCAAGGGCACGTTTTGTTGATGGTTTCATTAAAGCAGAGACCATCACATTTTTACTGTCTGAGAATGGAGTTTGCGATATCCGATCTGAGAGGTTATACCTATCAGGAAAGGCTGAACAGGCTGGGGCTCTTTTCTCCAGAAGGCCGAGGGGTGACATAGGTCTTTAAAATTATGAAGGGGTTTAATGGGGTGAGTCCAAAACTAGGGGCCATAAACACAAGATAGTCACTAATAAATCCAATCGGGAGTTCAGGAGAAACTTCTTTACCCAGAGAGTGGTTAGAATATGGAACTCGCTACCACAGGGAGTGGTTGAGGCGAATAGAATAGATGCAATTAAGGGGAAGCTAGATAAGCACATGAGGGAGAAAGGAATAGAAGGACACTCTGAGGGGGGAGGGTGAACAGCCAGAGGTCGTTGTCCATATCGGTACCAACAACATAGGCAGAAAGAGGGATGAGGTCCTGCAGGCAGAGTTTAGGGTGCTAGGAGAGAGATTAAAAAGCAGGACCTCAAAGGTAGTAATCTCCGGATTACTCCCGGTGCCACGTGCTAGTGAGTACAGGAATAGGAGGATGGAACAGATGAATGCATGGCTGGAGAGATGGTGCAGGAGGGAGGGCTTTAGATTCCGGAGGCATTGGGACCGTTTCTGGGGAAGGTGGGACCTGTACAAGCCGGATGGGTTACACCTCAACAGAGCCGGGACCAATATTCTCGCGGGGAGGTTTGCTCGTGCTGTTGGGGAGGGTTTAAACTAGCTTGGCAGGGGAATGGGCACCAGCATATAGGAGTAGAAAAGAGGAATAAGGTGCATAAAAGAGTGATTGTGTGGGATAGTACTTGAGAAGATAGTACTAGAGGCGGTAGTAGTACCATATTAGATAGGAGCAGACTAAGAAAGACTACGAAAAATTCAAAAATGGGTTTAGAATGCATGTACGTAAACGCACAAAGTGTGGTGAATAAGGTTGGTGAGCTACAAGCACAATTAGCCGTGTGGCAATATGATGTGGCAATAACGGAAACGTGGCTTAAAAACGGTGAGGACTGGGCACTTAATATTCAAGGGTACAAGGCATTCAGAAAAGATAGGGAAGGAAAAAAGGGAGGTGGGGTGGCAGTGCTGATTAAGGAAGACATTGTAGTGTTGGAAAGGGAGGATGTTCTTGAGGGGACAAGGACAGAATCCATTTGGTTAGAGTGGAGGAGCAAAAAGGGTATGATTACGCTATTGGGGGTATTCTATAGGCCTCCAAATAGTGAGGGAGGTAGAGGAGCAAATCTGCAGGGAAATCGCAGAGATATGCAAGAGCTATAGAGTGGTGATATTGGGGGACTTTAATTACCCAAATATCAATTGGGATAATGTTAGGGTAAAGGGAAAGGAGGGGGAGGAATTTCTGAAATGTGTTCAGGAGAATTTCCTTGACCAATATGTTCTTGGCCCAACTAGGAAGGAGGCATTGCTGGATCTGGTGCTGGGGAATGAGGTGGGCCAGGTCGACCAAGTGTCTGTGGCAGAACAGTTGGGTACGAGTGATCATCGTATCATAAGATTTAGATTAGCAATGGAGAGGAGCAAGGAACAATCTAGATTGGAACTTCTAAACTGGAATAGGGCTAACTTCAATGGGATGCGAAAGGATCTAGCCAGGGTAAAATGGAACCAAAGACTGACAAGAAAAACTGTAATGGAACAATGGGTGATGTTTAAGGAGGAGATGTTCCAAGTACAGGCTAGGTACATTCCAACAAGAGGGAAGGGTAAGGGAACCAAAGCAAGGGCTCCTTGGATAACGAGGGAGATAGAGAAGATGATGAAACAAAAAAAGGTGTATGATGCATGTCAGGTGAATTCTTCAAGGGAGAACCAGACCAAATACAGTAAGTTGAGAGGGGATGTGAAGATGAAAATACGATTGGCAAAGAGAGAATATGAGAGTAGAATGGCGGTTAACATAAAAGGGAACCCAAAGATCTTCTCCCGGCATGTAAACAGTAAGCGGGTAGTAAGAGGCGGGGTGGGGCCTATTAGGGACAAAGAAGGTGATATATGCTTAGAGGCGCAGGGCAAGGCTAGAATACTCAATGAGTACTTTGTATTGGTGTTTACTAAGGAGGTGGATGCTGACAAAATATTGGTAGAAGTGGAAAAGGTAGAAGCAATGGAAGGGGTGAAAATTGATAGACAGGATGTACTAGAAAGGCTGGGTATGCTTAGAGTGGACAAGTCGCCTGGTCCAAATGGCTTGCATCCTAGGTTGCTAAGGGAATTGGGGGAGGAGATAGCGGAAGGGCTTGCCATAATTTTCCAATCTTCCCTAGATGAGGGGGAGGTGCCTGAGAATTGGAAAGTGGCAAATGTGACACCATTTTTCAAGAAAGGGTGTAAGGACAATCCTAGTAACTACAGGCTGGTCAGTTTAACATCAGTGGTGGGTAAAGTTTTAGAAACAATAATCAAGGAAAAAATTAACAGGCATTTGGAAATGTTTAAGCTAATTAAGGAGAGCCAACACGGATTTGTAAAAGGCAGATTGTGTTTGACTAATCTAATTGAATTTTTTGATGAAGTAACAGAGGATTGATGAAGGGAATGCAATGGATGTTGTCTACATGGATTTTCGGAAGGCGTTTGACAAAGTACCACATAGAAGGCTGGTTAACAAAATTGAGGCTCATGGAATAGGTGGGTCAGTGGCAGCTTGGATAAGGAATTGGCTTAAGGACAGAAAACAGCGAGTTGTGGTAAATGGCTGTTTTTCAGACTGGAGGATGGTAGACAGTGGTGTTCCCCAAGGGTCAGTGCTGGGGCCACTGCTTTTTTTGATATATATATATAAATGACCTGGAAATTGGAATACAGAGTAGAATTTCTAAATAGAAGTATTGAGTACAAAAGTAGAGAAGTTATGCTGAACCTTTATAAAGCGCTGGTTAGGCCACAACTGGAGTATTGCCTCCAGTTCTGGCACCACACTTTAGGAAGGATGTGAAGGCCCTTGAGAGGGTGCAGAGGAGATTTACCAGGATGGTTCCGGGGATGGGGGCTCTTAGCTACAAGGACAGGTTGGAGAAGCTGGATTTATTTTCATTGGAGCAAAGGAGGTTGAGGGGTGATTTGATTGAGGTGTACAAGATTATGACGGGTTTGGATAGGCTAGACGGGGAAAGGCTGTTCCCATTAGTTGATGGTGGAAGCGGAGGCACTCAATTTTTTTCAAGGGGAGACTGGATAGGCACTTGAGGGAAATAAACTTGCAGGGCTACGGGGATAGAGCGGGGGAATGGGACTGACTGGATTGCTCTACAGGAAGCCGGCATGGACTCGATGGGCCGAATGGCCTCCATCTGTGCCGTTATGACTATGATATGTGAGATGAAGGGTGGGCGGAGGTTCATGTGGAGCATAAACCCCAGCAGAGACCAGTTGTGCTGAATGGCCTGTTTTGTTGCTTTTCATTCAATGTGAGCGAAAGATTATTGAAGTAGGAACTATCGATCTCTTAGCAAAGAACACACTCAATGTTTAAATGAGGTACCTGACCTCTTCCCTTTGAACTGCTCATTTAAACGTGACTTACCCTCGCACATATTTTGTATTCATTCTCGGGATGTGGGCATTTGTGGCAAGGCCACTAATGAGCCATTTATTGCTCATCCCTGGTTGCCCAGAGAAGGTGGGGGGGTGGTGGCCGCCTTCTTGAACTGCTGGTAGCGGTTTGGTACAACTGAGTGGCTTGCTAGGCCCAATTCAGAGTCAATGAGGTTGGTGTCGGACTGGAGTCACATCGAAGCCCAGACTGGGTAAGGACGGCAGGTTTCCTTCCCTAAAAGGACATTGGTGAACCAGCTGGGATTTTACAAGAATCCGACAGCTTCTCGGTCACTGAGAGCAGCTTTTTTATTGAAACTGAATTCAAATTCTCAAACGTATAGCCCGAGAATATAAAATATCCTCATCTTCTCACCATCCCCCAATCACTCCTCTCTCCAGTAGTACAGCCAATTGCCCCTTGACCCCATTTACACCCTTCGCATCAATGACCTTCCCTTGTTCCACAACTCAGTTCCCCTTTGGGTGGAAACCTTCCCTCTGTGTTGCCTTCTCACGCCTAACCTTCTCACGCCTAACCTTCTCACGCCTAACCTTCTCACGCCTAACCTTCTCACGCCTAACCTTCTCACGCCTAACCTTCTCACGCCTAACCTTCTCACGCCTAACCTTCTCACGCCTAACCTTCTCACGCCTAACCTTCTCACGCCTAACCTTCTCACGCCTAACCTTCTCACGCCTAACCTTCTCACGCCTAACCTTCTCACGCCTAACCTTCTCACGCCTAACCTTCTCACGCCTAACCTTCTCACGCCTAACCTTCTCACGCCTAACCTTCTCACGCCTAACCTTCTCACGCCTAACCTTCTCACGCCTAACCTTCTCACGCCTAACCTTCTCACGCCTAACCTTCTCACGCCTAACCTTCTCACGCCTAACCTTCTCACGCCTAACCTTCTCATCCCTAAATGTGGGTGCCCTGGGGTTTCAACCCCTCAGCAGAGTGAAGTTCCCTGGATCAACCAGGATCATAGGGGTCATTGTCAAGAACCGTCCCCACCCCGTAAAGAGATATTAGGACAGGTGACCAAAAGCTTGGTCAAAGAGGTAGGTTTTAAGGAGCGTCTTAAAGGAGCAGAGAGAGGCAGAGAGGTTTAGGGAGGGAATTCCAGAGCTTAGGGCCCCGGCAGCTGAAGACACGGCCGCCAATGGTGGAGCGATTAAAATCGGGGATGCTCAAGAGGCCAGAATGGGAGGAGCGCAGAGATCTCGGGGGGAGGGGGGTTGTAGGGCTGGAGGAGGTTACAGAGATAGGGAGGGGCGAGGCCATGGAGGGATTTGAAGCTTTACACTGTTTGCAGTTTTGAGGTTGCAGAGTGCAGTGGCAGGAAAGATGAGGAGATGGTTCCTTTAGACACTTCTGATTAAAAGCCCAGTAAAAGTCAAGAGAGGAAGCTCGAGTGAAGCGTCGCCCTAAGGAATGAAAGCGTGTTGACTCTTTATATTGATTAACATTGTAATTACTAAGTAACAGCTTGATAATTAAAATCTTTGGTTCCTAGATAACCTTTAGTATTAAACACCATTTCAATGTAGTCCCTAATTAATAAAGTTCTCGCATATTATTCATTTTGTACTTGCACGGTTGATGACGGAAGATAAAATAAAGTGAGCTATCTGCAGGAGTGAGCTGCAGTATTAACCCTGTACAGACCGAGGTGTCTCCAGCTTTAAACTCCTGCTCCTTTCTCTCCTTTACATTTGTTCTTGAGACGGGGGACCCTGTTCGTGAAAAGACGATTCTCTGTTGGAAATTATTGATCTTAACCCCCATTTGGATAACCACAAGCCCTGCACAGAGAGATCCCAGTGCTTGGAATAGTGTTCTGCCTTGCCTGAGGCCGGACCTGCCCATCCCTGCTGCAGGTTAGGGCGATGTGGGGGGATTTGGCTGTTGCCTATTTTAGCCGTGTGACAGGGAGATGGGGCGGAAGGGCAGTGAAACAGTAACAATTGTTATTTCATAAACCATAGAGTCACAGTATGATACAGCACAGAAGGAGGCCATTCAGCCCATCATGCCTGTGCCGGCTCTTTGAAAGAGCTATCACGTTAATCTCACTCCCCTGCTCTTTCCCCATAGCCCTGTAAATTTTTTCCCTTTGAGTATTTATCCAATTTCCTTTTGAAAGTTACTGTTGAATCTGCTTCCACCGCCCTTTCAGCAGTGCATTCCAGATCACAACAACTCGCTGTGTAAAAATATGTTTCCCCATCTCCCCTCTGGTTCTTTTGCCAATCACCTTAACTCTGTGTCCTCTGGTTACCGACCCTCCTGTCAGTGGAAACAGTTTCTCCCTATTTACTCTATCAAAACCCCTCATGATTTTGTTTTAACTGAACTGTTGTGCTAAGGTTTGTTAGTGCAAATCAAACACTAGATCCACATGGCCAGATCATTCCAGTTCCTGTACCAGGGCCCAGCCCCAGTCCTGTACCTGTACCGGGGCCCAGCCCAGTCCTGCTCCTGTTCCTGTTCCTGTACCAGGGCCCAGCCTGTTCCTGTTCCTGTACCAGGGCCCAGCCCAGTCCTGCTCCTGTACCAGGGCCCAGCCCAGTCCTGCTCCTGTTCCTGTACCAGGGTCCAGCCCAGTCCTGCTCCTGTTCCTGTTCCTGTACCTCAGCCCAGCCCCAGTCCTGCTCCTGTACCAGGGCCCAGCCCAGTCCTGCTCCTGTTCCTGTTCCTGTACCAGGGTCCAGCCCAGGCCTGCTCCTGTTCCTGTACCAGGGCCCAGCCCAGTCCTGCTCCTGTTCCTGTACCAGGGTCCAGCCCAGTCCTGCTCCTGTTCCTGTACCAGGACAATGCAGCCCGCTTGACTGGCATCCCATCCATCACCTTAAACATTCACTCTCTCCACCACTGGCGCACCGTGGCTGCAGTGTGTACCATCTACAAGATGCACTGTAGCAACTCGCCAAGGCTTCTTCGGCAGCACCTCCCAAACCCGCGACCTCTACCACCTAGAAGGACAAGGGCAGCAGACGCATGGGAACACCACCAGCTGCAAGTTCCCTTCCAAGTCACACACCATCCTGACTTGGAAATATATCGCCATTCCTTCATCGTCGCTGGGTCAAAATCCTGGAACTCCCTCTCTAACAGCACTGTGGGAGCACCTTCACCACAGAGACTGCAGCGGTTCAAGAAGGCGGCTCACCACCACCTTCTCAAGGGCAATTAGTGATGGGCAATAAATGCTGGCCTTGCCAGCGAAGCCCACATCCCAGGAACTAATAAAAATAAGTTTCATATTCCAACAATATTGGATTCTACTATATTCTAAGAATTATTTATGTTTGTGTTAGGGGGCAATGTGAGGATAGGTTAGTTTGGATGATTCACCCATTCTGGCCACATCTGGTGCTGAGCCTTGGTCTAGCGTGAGCCGATGGGTGCCGTGTGACGTGCTGCTTTGTGCTGTTAATCTGTGCCAAGTCCTTCGAGTAGGCATTAATGAGTTGAGCACACAGCTGTGGCCCGTGCTCCTCATGTAAATGACGCATTTGTTTTCTGGTTGCACGGTGTTGCCTCCCAATTCCAGTAGGACTTGCTAATGAATTACCCCGTCAGTCTGCTCCTTACCTGCCGTGAGCTTACTATTGTCGGAAGTCACACACAACGTTTACCAGATGGCGAGGCTCCATTGCCTGGCAACATGGAGTTACATCCCCTGCACAAACACTAACAGCGCCCTGGGGTCAAGTTCCGCTTTGTGCCCAAAATGTGCTTGAAATTACACCGGTTAAGTTAGGCTTCAAGTTTCCCCTAAAATATATTTGCATAATCACAAACGTAAAATCTCCCATGAACCAGTATTCCTTGATGTGTTTAAGAGCGGTAACCTGATGCAGTTTTATTAATACAGCTGAAAATGGGTTTATCACCAAAAATAAGTATTTTTAATTAGAGTGTCCAGTCCTCCGCCTGTGAGTAACCTGATTTAAAATCACTGAAAATGACTTATAAAAACTTTACTGAACCATTTAATAGTTTCATTGGTGTACATTAAATGTTTTGATATGAAAAAACTTTTTAAAACGTGCCTGTGCGCCTAAGACAATGAGCACAATTTGAAGAGTTTTCCAGAACCAGCACATTCGGCAGAATCTCGCAATTCCGACCTGGGAGCGTGGCGAGTTTTGTGGGCGGGGCCTGGTCCAGGCAAATTGAATTTTGAACCAGTTGTAAAAGATCGCAGAAAACACGAGTGTAAGTGGTTTTGCGCATGGCTCACTTCTGTTTAATATCCCCTGATCTTTTTGCGCTAGTTCGGCCGATTCTACCCGGATTGCACTGATATAACTGGCGGAAACTCGAGCCCTCTGTGGTGCAGTTTGAATGGTGCGTCTTGGGGTGCGTTTGTATTGCAGCGTGGGTACCGAGGCAGGGGGAGGAGAGGCTGTACTGTACTGGCCTCCTGGGGCTGCTCACCCCCCGCCCCCCCCATTCAATAAGGCACAAGTGGAACCAGCAGATCCGAAGGCAGCTCACAAGGCCCATGAAAGAGGGGGACTCTCTCTTGCTGGTGGGACGACGTGAGTCGGGCAGTTGAAGGGCAGGTTTTCTTCTCTTGCTCTTGGGCATGAAGGATGGCCAGGGAGCAACACATGGAAAGAAATAGAGTGTGGAGGATCGCACACCTGCAACAAAGCTCACCTGATTTTCTGTCCATTCACTTAACAACGACAACATGCATTTATATAGAATAGCAAAATACTGCAGATGCTGGAAATCTGAAATAACAACAAAGTGCTGGAAACACTCAGCAGGTCAGGCAGCATCGAGGAGAGAGAAACAGAGTCAACGTTTCGGGTCGAACCCTTCGTCAGAACTGGAAAAGGTTAGGGAGGAGAGATTTTTAAGCAGAGGCAGGGAGGAGGGGAGGAAAGAACAAAGGGAAGGTCTGTGATAGGGTGGAAGGCAGGAGAGATTGACTGACAAAAGGGATGATAGTGCGAGGCAAAAGGAGAGGTAATGGGACAAGTTAATTAACAAAAGATGGCTCGAGATGATGTGTGAATGATGATGGCAGCAACATTAACAGCTACCATGTGAGGAAACAAGAGAAAATAAAGAAAGAAATACAGGGGGCAATTTATAGTCTGAAATTGTTAAACTCAATGTTAAGTCCAGAAGGCTGTAAAGTGCCTAATAGAAAGCTGAGGTGCTGTTCCTCGAGCTTACGTTGAGCTTTGTTGGACCAGTGTAAGAGGCCGAGGACGGAGAGATCAGAGAGGGAGTGGAGGGGAGAATTAAAGTGACAGGCGACCAGAATCTCAGGGTCACGCTTACGGACTGAACGGAGGTGTTCTGCAAAGCGGTCACCCAATCTGTGTTTGGTCTCCCCAATGTAGAGGAGACCACATCGTGAGCAGCGAATACAGTATACTAAATTGAAAGAAGTACAAGTAAATCGCTGTTTCACTTGGAAGGAGTGTTTGGGACCCTGGATGGTGGGAAGGGAGGAGGTAAAAGGGCAGGTGTTGCATCTCCTGCGTTTGCACGGGAATGTGCCAGGTGAAGGGGAAGGGGTGTTGGGGGTGATAGAGGAGTGGACCAGGGTGTCGCGGTGAGAGCGGTCCCTGCGGAATGCTGAAAGGGGTGGTGAGGGGAAGATGTGTTTGGTGGTGGGATCACGCTGGAGGTGGCGGAAATGGCGGAGGATGATCCATTGAATGTGGAGGCTGGTGGGGTGAAAGGTGAGGACAAGGGGAACCTTATTGTGGTTCTGGGAGGGAGGGGCAGGGATGAGAGCAGAAGTGCGGGAAATGGAACGGACACAGTCGAGGGCCCTGTCAACCATGGTAGAGGGGAATCCTCGGTTGAGGAAAAAGGAAGACATACCGGAAGCACTGGTATGGAAGGTGGCATCGTCAGAACAGATGCGACAGAGACGGAGAAACTGGGAGAATGGAATAGAGTCCTTACAGGAGGCAGGGTGGGAGGAAGTGTAGTCCAGGTAGCTGTGGGAGTCAGTGGGCTCGTAGTGAATGTTTGTCAATAACCTATCCCCAGAGACAGAGACGGAGAAGTCGAGGAAGGGAAGGGAAGAGTCGGAGATGGACCATGTGAAGGTGAGGGAAGGGTGGAAATTGGAAGCATAGTGAATGAAATGTTCTAGTTCAGGGCGAGAGCAGGAAACGGCACCGATACAGTCATCAATGTACCGGAAAAAGAGGTGAGGGAGGGGACCCGAGTAGGACTGGAACAAAGAGTGTTCCACACATCCCATGAAAAGGCAGGCATAGCTAGGATCCATGCGGGTACCCATAGCAACACCTTTAATTTGGAGGAAGTGAGTGGAGTCAAAGGAGAAGTTGTTCAATGTGAGAACAAGTTCAGCCAGGCAGAGGAGGGTGGTGGTGGACTGGTTGGGCCTCTGTTCAAGGAAGAAGCGGAGCGCCCTCAGGCCATCCTGGTGGGGGATGGAGGTGTAGAGGGATTGGACGTCCATAGTGAAAAGGAGACAGTTGGGGCCAGGAAACTGGAAACTGTTAAAGTGGCGGAGGGCGTCGGAAGAGTCGCGGATGTAGGTGGGAAGAGACTGGACAAGGGGAGAAAAAAATAGAGTCGAGATAGGAAGAAATCAGTTCTGTGGGGCAAGAACAGGCTGAAACAATGGGTCTACCAGGGCAGCCCTGTTTGTGGATCTTGGGAAGGAAGTAGAAGTGGGCTGTATGGGGTTGAGGGACTATGAGGTTGGCAGCCATGGAGAGAAGATCTCCAGAGGAGATGAGGTCTGTGACAGTCTTGGAAACGATTTCTTGATGTTCGGTAGTGGGGTTAGAGGTTCTATAGAACCTCTAACATAGTAAAACGTCCCAAGGCGCTTCACAGGAGCATTATAAAACAAAAATTGATATAAGCAAAAGAGGGAGATATTTGGACAGATGACCAAAAGCTTGGTAGAAAGCTGGAGAGGTTTAGGGAGGGAATTCCAGAGCTTAGGGTCGAGACGGCTGAAGGCATGGCCGCCAATGGTGGAGCGATGAAAATCGGGCATGCACAAGAGGCCAGAGCTGGAGGAGCAGAGATCTCGGAGGGTTGTAGGCAATGTTCCCTTTAAACTGCACAGCAGCGCAGCTATCTGCCGGCTTTTAAACAGAAAAACCATGCACGCACAGGATTTTCAATGGGCCGCGCAGCCCGTTAAAGGGGCCGCGTGACCCCCCCAAAAATGACGGGGAACATTGGTTGTAGGGCTGGAGCAGGTTGCAGAGATAGGGAGGGGTGAGGTGATGGGTGAGCGGGACATGGTGCCAGTTAGGATACGGGCAGCAGAGCTTTGGATGAGCTTAAGTTTCTGGAGGGTGGAAGAGGAAGAGGAAGAGGATTCCTCTACTGCCTCCGTGTTGTCCTTACCTCCAATTAAACATTGGGAACACCAAAACCATTGTCTTCGGTCCCCGCCATAAACTCCGTTCCCTCGACACTGATTCCATCCCCCTCCCTGGCCACTGTCTCAGGCTGAAACACACTGTACATAACCTCTGACCCTGAGCTGAGCTTCCAAACCCAGATCCTCTCCATCACAAAGACCACCTACCGACTGCTCCCGGCTGACCTTACCTTTAACCTTCTCTGCTCTGATGAAAAAAGCCAATTCTCTGGTCTCACTTCATCCCTGGGATCATATCAGTGAATCTCTTCTGTCCCATCTCCATGGCCTTGATATTATTCCTAAAGTGAAGCACCAAAACAGCACACAATATTCCAACTGTGGTCTAACCAATGGTTTATATATAATCACCCCTTTGGTTTTGCACTCGAGAACTATTTATAAAATCTAGGATCCCTTAAGTTTTTTTGAGTTTTATCAACCAAATTTGTCTATCTAAACCCCAAAGTCTCTCTGCTCCTGTGCCCCTTTTAAAGTTTTACTATTTAATGAGTATTTCCTCTCCTTATTCTCCATCCCAAAATTTATCACCTCACATTTCTCCACATTAGATTTCCTCTGACATTTATCTGTCTAAAATACTAACCTGTCCCTCGTCCCCTCCTTAAGTTGCACACAGTCCGCATCATAATTACCCACACTCCCCTATTATTGAAGGGACATCATCTTAAAATCAGAGCTTGGCCACTTAGGAGAGAAATCAGGAAGTGCTTTTTCACACAAAGGGTAGTAGAAATCTCAAACTCTCTCCCCAAAAGGCTGTGGGTGCTGGGGGTCAATTGGAGCTTTCAAGACTGAGATCAATAGATTTTTGTTAGGTAAGGGTATCGAGGGTTATGGAGCCAAGTTGGGTAAATGGAGTTGAGGTACAGATCAGCCATGATCTAACTGAATGGTGGAACAAGCTCGACGGGCTGAATGGCCTCCTCCTGTTCCTATGTTCCTATCATCTGCAAATTTTGATAATGTGGTCCTTATACTCAAGTGAAGATCATTTAAATATATCGAGAAGACCAACACTGAACCTGAGGACACCACTGTTTACATCCTCCTGTCCAAATAACATCCATTAACCACTGCCCTCTGTTTTCTGCCCTTTACCCAACTTCCTACCCAGATTGTGGTCAGATCCTCTGCTATTTTCTCTCCGACTTCCCTCACTCCCTTTAATACCGTGGGCCTTAATATTATCAACAGGCCTCCTGTGTGGCACCTTATAAATTGCCTTTTGAAAATCCATACACACAACATCCACTGCATTTCCTTTATCAATACATTCTGTTACGTCCTCAATAAAACTCGATTAGGTTTGTGAGACATTACTTACCTTTTATAAATTCATACTGGCCTTAATTATGCCATGTCATTTTAAGCTTACCCCTGCCAATGTTGGTCTATAGTTACTCAGTTTATCCCTTTCTCCATTTTTGAACAGAGGTGTTACAATGAGAACTCTCCAGGCCTCTGGCACAACCTCCATTCCAAGGATGTTTGAAAGATTGTGGTCAGATCTTCTGCTATTTTCTCTCCGACTTCCCTCAGCATTCCAGGATGCATGTTGTTGGGGCTCAGTGCCTTTCACACGGAGTTTCTTCAGTAGTATTCACTTATCTATCGTTATCCGAGACTATAGATTACTCCATCTCCTGCTCTTGTATCCTTTCATCCATTTATTCATTTATGGGATGTGGGCGTCACTGGCAAGGCCAGCATTTATTGCCCATCCCTAATTGCCCTTTAACTGAGTGGTTTGCTAGGCCATTTCAGAGGGCTAAGAGTCAACCACATTGCTGTGGGTCTGGAGCCACATATAGACCGGGCCAAGTAAGGACGGCAGGTTTCCTTCCCTAAAGGACATTAGTGAACCAGATGGGTTTTTACGACAATCCAGTAGTTACATGGTCACCATTACTGATACTTATTTATTAACTGAATTTAAATCCCCAGCTGCCAGGGTGGGATTTGAACTCATGTCCCCAGATCATTAGTCCAGGCCTCTGGATTACTAGTCCATCACCGAATCCCCCACCATCAACATCCTGGGGGGTCACCATTGACCAGAAACTTAACTGGACCAGCCACATAAATACTGTGGTAACAAGAGCAGGTCAGAGGCTAGGTATTCTGCGGCGAGTGTCTCACCTCCTGACTCCCCAAAGCCTTTCCACCATCTACAAGTCAGGAGTGTGATGGAATACTCTCCACTTGCCTGGATGAGTGCAGCTCCAACAACATTCAAGAAAAAATGAGAAGTCGCACAACACCAGGTTATAGTCCAACAGATTTATTTAATTTTACAAGCTTTCGGAGCGGTTCGCTCCTTCCTCAGGTAAGTTAGCAGTGAGAGAATCTCCCAGAATTCACAATTTAAACACAGACAAAATCTATTCAAATCTTTCCCTACATCAAAGACACACTAAGAGCACAGCCTTGGCTTTGATGTAGGGAAAGATTTGAATAGATTTTGTCTGTGTTTAAATTGTGAATTCTGGGAGATTCTCTCACTGCTAACTTACCTGAGGAAGGAGCGAACCGCTCCGAAAGCTTGTAAAATTAAATAAATCTGTTGGACTATAACCTGGTGTTGTGCGACTTCTCATTTTTGTCCACCCCAGTCCAACGCCGGCATCTCCACATCACAACATTCAAGAAGCTCGACATCACCCAGGACAAAGCAGCCCGGTTGATTGGCACCCCATCCACCACCACAAACATTCACTCTCTCCACCACCGGCACACCGTGGCGGCAGTGTGTACCATCTACAAGATGCACTGCAGCAACTCGCCAAGGTTTCTTCGGCAGCACCTCCCAAACCCGCGACCTCTTCCACCTAGAAGGACAAGGGCAGCAGGCGCATGGGAACACCACCACCTCCAAGTTCCCCTCCAAGTCACACACCTGCCTGACTTGGAAATATATCGCTGACCCTTCATCGTCGCTGGGTCAAAATCCTGGAACTCCCTCCCTAACAGCACTGTGGGAGTACCTTCACCACACGGACTGCAGCGGTTCAAGAAGGCGGCTCACCACCACCTTCTCAAGGGCAATTAGGGATGGGCAATAAATGCTGGCCATGCCAGTGATGCCCAGATCCCATAAACAAATTTAAAAAAATAACCACTATGCTACCGTCCCACTTTCATTCCCACTATCACACTCTACTGTGAGAACAGAGGCAAAGTATCCCCGTCATTCCTACATCATCCATAACAAGATTTCCGTTCTAATCTGTAACCATCTCTGGTTGGCCCTACCCTATCCCTAACCATCTCTGATTGGCCCTATCCCCAACCATCTCTGATTGGCCCTTCTCTTCTTCTTCTTAGGCAGTCCCTCTGAACCGAGGATGACTTGCTTCCACACTAAAAATGAGTTCTCAGGTGACTGATGAGTCCAATGCGGGATCTACAGTCTCTGTCACAGGTGGGGCAGACGGTGGTTGAAGGGGCGGGTGGGTGGGGTGCTTGGGTTGACGTGCGCTCCTTCCGCTGTTTGCACTTGACTTCCGCTTGCTCCCGGCGAAGAGACTTGAGGTGTTCGGCGCCTTCCCGGATGCTTCTCCTCCACTTTGAGCGGTCTTGGGCCAGGGATTCCCAGGTGTCGGTGGGGATGTTGCACTTTTTCAAGGAGGCTTTGAGGGTGTCCTTGAAGCGTTTCCTCTGCCCACCTGGGGCTCTCTTGCCATGTCGGAGCTCCGAGTAGAGCGCTTGTTTTGGGAGTCTCGTATCGGGCATGCGGACGATGTGGCCTGTCCATCGGAGCTGATCGAGCATGGTCAAAGCTTCGATGCTGGGGATGTTGTCCTGAGCGAGAACACTGACATTGGTGCGCCGATCCTGCCAATGGATTTGCAGGATCTTGCGGAGGCAGCGTTGGTGGTACCTCTCCAGTGCTTTGAGGTGCCTGCTGTACATGGTCCATGTCTCTGAGGCATACAGGAGGGCGGGTATCACTACTGCTCTGTAGACCATGAGCTTGGTGCCGGGTTGGAGGTCCTGGTCTTCAAATACTCTCTTCCTCAGGCGACCGAAGGCTGCACTGGCACACTGAAGGCAGTGTTGGACTTCATCATCGACGTCTGCCCTTGTTGACAGTAGGCTCCCGAGGTATGGAAAGTGGTCCACGTTGTCCAAGGCCTCGTCATGGATTTTGATAATCGGGCGGCAGTACTGTGTGGCGGGGGCAGGTTGGTGGAGGACCTTTGTCTTACGGATGTTTAGTGTAAGGCCCATGCTCTCGTACGCTTCGGTGAAGGTGTTTACGATGGTTTGGAGTTCGACCTCCGAGTGTGCGCAGACGCAAGCGTCGTCTGCATACTGTAATTCGATGACAGGATGGGACGACCTTTGATCTGGACTGGATGCGACGGAGGTTGAACAGTTTTCCGTTTGTTCTGTAGATTAGCTCCACTCCAGTGGGGAGCTTACCGAGGGTCAGATGGAGCATTGCAGCAAGGAAGATCGAGAAGAGCGTTAGTGCGATGACACAACCTTGCTTGACCCCGGTCCGTACGTGAATTGGGTCTGTGGTGGAACCGTTGGCCAGGATCACGGCTTGCATGTCGTCATGAAGTAGGCGGAGGATGGTGACAAACTTTTGAGGGCAGCCGAATTTGAGGAGGACACTCCATAATCCCTCACGGTTGATGGTGTCGAAGGCCTTTGTGAGGTCAAAGAAGGCCATGTACAGCAGTTGGTGCTGTTCCCTGCATTTCTCTTGTATTTGAAGTACGGTGAAGATCATGTCCATTTTGCCCCTTATTGGTCCTACCCTATCCCTAACCATCTCTGATTGGTCCTACCCTATCCCTAACCATCTCTGATTGGTCCTACCCTATCCCTAACCATATCTGATTGGCCCTACCCTATCTGTAACCATTATTTTACTTTTTTCTGTGTTTATAAAATCCTCTACTATTTCCCTTTATGTTCCTTGCTAGTCTTTCTGTATACGTCCTCTTCATCTTTCTCACCTTTCTTTGCTTTCCTTCTGTACTTTTTACATTCGCCTTGATTCTCCTTTAGCCCTAGGTTTGTAACATAGCTCTTTAATTTTAATTTTAGTTTCTCTAATTATCCTAGGAACGCCAGGTTTGGCTGCACTGTCTGTCCTTCTTGTGGGAACGTGTCTAGTCTGTACCCTAATCTTCTCCTGTTTGAATATTTCCCATTGTTTTGATGTACTGTCTTACTAAACAATTTTTCCTGCCAGTTTGTCTGGGGTAGATCTTTCTTTTCCCAATCAAATACCTTTATCTTTGACTGTTCCCTCTCATTTACATATGTAAGGAGCTTAACGCCTGCTTTAGGTGGCTGTGAGAAACGCCTGAAAAACAGACCAACCCGACATTGGGTTGGCTGTCTTTCAGGCGTTCTTTAGGCGCGTTTTACACCCGTAAAATCCACCAGGTCCAATTTCTATCCCAAAGAAAGCATGTGGTAGGTCCCAGGGATGTGAGCAGCCAATAGCCTGATGTGGTACAGCTGGCCACAAACATATTGCACATTGAGACAGTGGACTCGTTTCCAGTCAGCATGGGTGGTGGTACTGAACAAGGGAACATGTGCTCCTCGCATGAGTACAATGTAACAAGGGTAATACAGTGATCATGGGGGACTTTAATCTACATATAGACTGGGCAAACCAAATTTGCCGTGATAGTGTGTAGGACAAATTCATGGAATGTGGGCAAGAGAGTTTTCTAGATCAGTATGTTGAGGAACCAACTAGTGAACAGGCTATTTTAGATCTAGTATTGTGCAATGAGAAAGGGTTAATTAATAACCTTGTAGTAAAGGGGCCTTTAGGGAAGAGTGACCATAATATGATAGAATTTTATATTGAAAGTGATTTAGTTAAATCCGAAACTAGGGTCTTAAATCTAAACAAAGCAAACTATGTAGGTATGAGGGGCGAGTTGGCTACGGTAGATTGGGAAACTACATTAAAAGGTATGATGGTAGATAAGCAATGGCTAGCATTTAAAGAATTAATACATAATTTACAACAAATATACATTCCTTTAAGGCACAAAAATCCCACAGGAAAAGTGGTCTAACCGTGGCTAACAAGAGAAGTTAAAGATAGTATTAGATCAAAGGAAGAGGCTTATAATGTTGCTAAAAAGAATAGTAAGCCTGAGGATTGGAAGGATTTTAGAATTTAGCAAAGGAGGACCAAGAAATTGATAAAGAAAGGGAAAATAGAATATGAGAGTAAACTAGCAAGAGACATAAAAACAGACTGTAAAAGCTTCTATAGGTATGTAAAAAGGAAAAGATTAGCGAAAGTAAATGTGGGTCCCTTACAGGCTGAGACAGAAGAAATTATAATGGGGAATAAGGAAATGGCAGAGAAATTAAACAAATACTTTGTGTCTGTCTTCACGGAAGAAAACAGAGAGTAGGAATAAATTAGTCATTTTCAGGTTGGCAGGCTGTAACTAGTGGGATACCGCAAGGATCAGTGCTTGGGCCTCAGCTATTCACAATCTACATCAATGATTTGGATGAGGGGACCAAATGTAATATATCCAAGTTTGCTGATGATACAAAGCTGGGTGGCAATGTAAGTTGTGAGGAGGATACAAGGAGGCTTCAAGGGGATATAGACAGGCTAAGTGAGTGGGCAAGAACATGGCAAATGGAATATAATGTGGAGAAATGTGAAGTTATCCACTTTGGTAGGAAAAATAGAAAAGCAGAGTATTTTTTAAATGGTGAGACTGGGAAATGTTGGTGTTCAGACGGACCTGGGTGTCCTTGTACACAAACCACTGAAAGTTAACATGCAGGTACAGCAAGCAATTAGGAAAGCAAATGGTATGTTGGCCTTTATTACAAGAGGATTTGAGTATGAGTAAAGACGTCTTACTGCAATTATATAGGGCCCTGGTGAGACCACATCTGGAGTATTGTGTACAGTTTTGTGTACATAGAACATAAGAGCAGGGAGGTTATGATGGAGCTGTACAAAACGCTAGTTAGACCACAGCTGGAATACTGTGTGCAGTTCTGGTCGCCACACTATAGGAAGGATGTGATTGCATTGGAGAGGGTGCAGAGGAGATTCACCAGGCTGTTACCTGGGCTGGAGCGCTTCAGCTATGAAGACTGGACAGGCTGGGGTTGTTTTCCATAGAGCAGAGAAGGCTGAGGGGGGACCTGATTGAGGTGTACAAAATTATGAGGGGCATAGATAGGGTAAATAGAAAGGAACTTTTCCCCTTAGTAGAGGGGTCAATAACCAGGAGGCATAGTTTCAAGGTAAGGGGCAGGAGGTTTAGAGGGGATTTGAGGAAAAACTTTTTCACCCAGAGGGTGGTTGGAATCTGGAACTCACTGCCTGAAAGGGTGGTAGAGGCAGGAACCCTCACAACATTCAAGAAGCATTTAGATGAGCACTTGAAACACCATAGCATACAAGGCTACGGACCAAGTGCTGGAAAATGGGATTAGAATAGATAGGGCTTGATGGCCGGCGTGGACACGATGGGCCGAAGGGCCTCTTTCTGTGCTATATAAATCTATGACTCTATGACTCTATTTTGGTCTCCTTACCTAAGGAAGGTTATACTTGCCATAGAGGGAGTGCAACGAAGATTCACCAGACTGGTTCCTGGGATGGGGTGATTATCCTACGAGGAGAGATTGAGTAGACTAGGCCTATATTCTCTAGAGTTTAGAAGAATGAGAGGTGATCTCATTGAAACATACAAAATTCTTACAGGGCTTGACATGATAGATGCAGGGAGGATGTTTCCCCTGGCTGGGGAGTCTAGAACCAGGGGTCACAGTCTCAGAATAAGGGGTCGGCCATTTAGGACTGAGATGAGGAGAAATTTCTTCACTGAGGGTGGTGAATCTTTGGAATTCTCTACCCCAGAGAGCGATAGATTTTTGAATATTAAGGGAATTAAGGGATATGGGGATAGTGCAGGAAAGTGGAGATGAGGTAGAAGATCAGCCATGATCTTATTGAATGGCGGAGCAGGCTCGAAGGGCCAAATGGCCTACGCCTGCTCCTATTTCTTATGTTCTTATGTTTCCACTTGTGGGGAAGAGCATAACTAGAGGCCATCAATATAAGATAGTTACTAAGAAATTCAATAGGGAATTCAGAAGAAATTTCTTTACCCAAAGAGTGGTGAGAATGTGGAACTCGCTACCACAGGGAGTGGATGAAGCGAATAGTATAGATGTATTTAAAAAGAGGCTGAACAAGCATATGAGGGAGAAGGGAATAGAGGGTTATACTGATAGATTTAGATGAGAAAAGACGGGAGGAGGCTCATGTGGCGCATAAACACCGGCATGGACTGGTTGGGCCGAATGGCCTGTTTCTGTGCCGTATATCCTATGTAATTTATGAGTCTTTTGAGCTGTGGGTTCCTGCCACTCTCTAAAAGCCCTGTCATGTTGCCGCCTGTTGTCCATGGGGGAAGTGAATGAACTGGCCTGCGATCGATTGTGATCTTTGCAGCCATGGCTCAGTGGGTAGCACTTTCGCTTCTCACCTCAGAAGGTTGTGGGTTCAAGTCCCACTCCAGAGACGTGATCACATAATCTAGGCTGACACTCTAGTGCAGTACTGAGGGAGCGCTGCACTGTCGGAGGTGCAGTACTGAGGGAGCGCTGCACTGTCGGAGGGTCAGTACTGAGGGAGCGCTGCACTGTCGGAGGTGCAGTACTGAGGGAGCGCTGCACTGTCGGAGGGTCAGTACTGAGGGAGCGCTGCACTGTCGGAGGGTCAGTACTGAGGGAGCGCTGCACGGTCAGAGGGTCAGTACTGAGGGAGCGCTGCACTGTGGGTGGGGCAGTACTGAGGGAGCGCTGCACTGTCGGAGGGTCAGTACTGAGGGAGCGCTGCACTGTCGGAGGGTCAGTACTGAGGGAGCGCTGCACGGTCGGAGGGTCAGTACTGAGGGAGCGCTGCACTGTGGGTGGGGCAGTACTGAGGGAGCACTGCACTGTCGGAGGGGCAGTACTGAGGGAGCGCTGCACTATCGGAGGGTCAGTACTGAGGGAGTGCCGCACTGTCGGAGGGGCAGTACTGAGGGAGCGCTGCACTGTCGGAGGGGCAGTACTGAGGGAGCGCTGCACTATCGGAGGGTCAGTACTGAGGGAGCGCTGCACTGTCGGAGGGTCAGTACTGAGGGAGGGCTGCACTATCGGAGGGTCAGTACTGAGGGAGGGCTGCACTATCGGAGGGTCAGTACTGAGGGAGCACCGCACTGTCGGAGGGCAGTACTGAGGGAGGGCTGCACTGTTGGCGGGGCAGTCCTGAGGGAGGGCTGCACATTCAGAGGGTCAGTACTGAGGGAGCGCTGCACTGTCAGAGGGTCAGTACTGAGGCAGGGCTGCACTGTCGGAGGGGCAGTACTGAGGGAGCGCCGCACTGTCGGAGGGGCAGTGCTGAGGGAGCGCCGCACTGTCGGAGGGGCAGTGCTGAGGGAGCGCCGCACTGTCGGAGGGGCAGTACTGAGGGAGCACCGCACTGTCAGAGGGGCAGTACTGAGGGAGCGCTGCACTGTCGGAGGGGCAGTACTGAGGGAGCTCTGCACTGTTGGAGGGGCAGTACTGAGGGACCGCGGCACTGTCGGAGGTCCAGTACTGAGGGAGCGCCGCACTGTCGGAGAGGCACTATTGAGGGAGCTCTGCACTGTCAGAGGGGCAGTACTGAGGGAGCTCGGCACTGTGGGAGGGGCAGTACTGAGGGAGTGCCGCACTGTCGGAGGGGCAGTACTGAGGGAGCGCTGCACTGTCGGAGGGGCAGTACTGAGGGAGCGCTGCACTGTCGGAGGGTCAGTACTGAGGGAGCGCTGCACTGTGGGAGGGGCAGTACTGAGGGAGCTCTGCACTGTGGGAGGGGCAGTACTGAGGGAGTGCCGCACTGTCGGAGGGGCAGTACTGAGGGAGCGCTGCACTGTGGGAGGGGCAGTACTGAGGGAGTGCCGCACTGTCAGAGGGGCAGTACTGAGGGAGCGCTGCACTGTCGGAGGGTCAGTACTGAGGGAGCGCTGCACTGTCGGAGGGGCAGTACTGAGGGAGCTCTGCACTGTGGGAGGGGCAGTACTGAGGGAGTGCCGCACTGTCGGAGGGGCAGTACTGAGGGAGCGCTGCACTGTCGGAGGGTCAGTACTGAGGGAGCACCGCACTGTCGGAGGTGCCATCTTTCGGATGAGACATTAAACCGACGCCCCGTCTGGACTGAAAAGATCCTTTGGCACTATTTCGAATAAGAGCAGGGGGAGTTCTCCCCGGTGTCCTGGCCAATATTTATCCCTCAACCAACATTACTAAAACAGATTTTCTGGTCCTGGGGTTGTGAAAGGTGCTATATAAATGTAAGTGGATTTCTTTCTTCCTTCCTCCCTGTTTCTTTGTTCCTTCCCGTTTCTTTTTTCTTTCCCCAGTGGAAGACTCCAGAAACCTGGGAGTTGTCTGAACATTAATTTTTTTCCCTACAATATGTTTAGTCTGGTGCCCCAGTTTGGGACTAGGTGCCCACACCCTCACATTGCTGCTGTACTATCGTGGTAATAATAGGCTGCCAGCTTCCTCTGACGAGATGTACAGCAGACTGTCCCATTCTGGGTCATTTAGAATCAGACAGTGTCCTTTCCTTTGCAGTCTATCTAAGCCTCATACTCAAATGACAAGGCAAAGCTAACCAAGATTATAGGGTTTTAGAACATTCGACAGATTTTGCTGGAATTTTTTTTTGTAAGCAGGAGTTATCCTGCGCAGTGATAAGGGAGGCGGTGTTTTCAATCTATCTGTGTAACGTGGATTCTGGTGAGGGGGAGCGTGGAGGAGGAATTGGTTTTAATTTTGCATGAGCCTCGGAGCCATCTGTGGCACTGCTAAAACCGGGGGTGGTGATGGGGGCGGGTTAGGCTTCATATCATCCTACAGTCAACTGTACTGTATAAAATGTGGAGACGCCCAATGGACTCGCCAACAACACATTAGGAGGGGGACATACTCTCTGGTCAAAATGTGTTAGTGACATTGTAAACTTGGTAGGAAGTTTCAGGAGCAAAACTTTCCAAGACCCCCTGCGCCATGGGCTGTTGTGATCTGGAATGGACTGACTGAAAGGGCGGTGGAAGTAGATTCAATAGTAACTTTCAAAAGGGAATTGGATCAATACTTGAAAAGGAAATAAATTGCAGGACTATGGGAAACGAGCAGGGGAGTGAGACTAATTGGATAGCTCACATATAGGTCACATATAGGCCCAGACCCGGTAAGGACGGCAGGTTTCCTTCCCTGAAGGACATTAGTGAACCAGTTGGGTTTTTACAACATTCCGACAGCTTCATGGTCACTTTTACTGATACCAGATTTTTATTTTCCAGACTTATTTTTAAACTGAATTTAATTTCTTAAATTGCCATGGTGGGATTTGAACTCACATTCTCTGGATTTTTAGACCAGGAATAGAATCACAACACTACTGTACCCATCACATCTCCCACAGCACTGTAACATCAGCCCAGCTCTCACCAGAGTGCCAGTCAGTGACCCAAACTTGGCAGAAGCAAATAAAAAGATACGACTTTCCATGCTGGGTATTCGAGCAGTATGGAGGGGGCATGCGCATTTCAGAGTGGTCAGAGTGGTCAGATGGTCAGTGTAGTCAGATGCTCAGCGTGGTCAGAGTGGTCAGATGCTCAGTGTGGTCAGCGTGGTCAGATGCTCAGCGTGGTCAGATGCTCAGTGTGGTCAGAGTGGTCAGTGTGGTCAGAGTGGTCAGTGTGGTCAGTGTGGTCAGAGTGGTCAGTGTGGTCAGAGTGGTCAGTGTGGTCAGAGTGGTCAGATGCTCAGAGTGGTCAGATGCTCAGTGTGGTCAGATGCTCAGTGTGGTCAGTGTGGTCAGATGCTCAGTGTGGTCAGAGTGGTCAGATGCTCAGCGTGGTCAGAGTGGTCAGATGCTCAGTGTGGTCAGAGTGGTCAGATGCTCAGTGTGGTCAGCGTGGTCAGATGCTCAGCGTGGTCAGATGCTCAGCATGGTCAGATGCTCAATGTGGTCAGCGTGGTCAGATGCTCAGCGTGGTCAGATGCTCAGCGTGGTCAGAGTGGTCAGATGCTCAGTGTGGTCAGATGCTCAGCGTGCTCAGAGTGGTCAGATGCTCAGAGTGGTCAGATGCTCAGAGTGGTCAGATGCTCAGTGTGGTCAGAGTGGTCAGATGCTCAGAGTGGTCAGATGCTCAGTGTGGTCAGATGCTCAGTGTGGTCAGATGCTCAGTGTGGTCAGATGCTCAGTGTGGTCAGATGCTCAGTGTGGTCAGATGCTCAGTGTGGTCAGATGCTCAGTGTGCTCAGTGTGGTCAGATGCTCAGTGTGGTCAGAGTGGTCAGATGCTCAGAGTGGTCAGATGCTCAGAGTGGTCAGATGCTCAGTGTGGTCAGATGCTCAGTGTGGTCAGAGTGGTCAGATGCTCAGAGTGGTCAGATGCTCAGTGTGGTCAGAGTGGTCAGATGCTCAGAGTGGTCATATGCTCAGCATGCTCAGAGTGGTCAGATGCTCAGAGTGGTCAGCGTGGTCAGATGCTCAGCGTGGTCAGATGCTCAGCGTGGTCAGATGCTCAGCATGGTCAGATGCTCAATGTGGTCAGCGTGGTCAGATGCTCAGCGTGGTCAGATGCTCAGCGTGGTCAGAGTGGTCAGATGCTCAGTGTGGTCAGATGCTCAGCGTGCTCAGAGTGGTCAGATGCTCAGAGTGGTCAGATGCTCAGAGTGGTCAGATGCTCAGTGTGGTCAGAGTGGTCAGATGCTCAGAGTGGTCAGATGCTCAGTGTGGTCAGATGCTCAGTGTGGTCAGATGCTCAGTGTGGTCAGATGCTCAGTGTGGTCAGATGCTCAGTGTGGTCAGATGCTCAGTGTGGTCAGATGCTCAGTGTGCTCAGAGTGGTCAGATGCTCAGTGTGGTCAGAGTGGTCAGATGCTCAGAGTGGTCAGATGCTCAGTGTGGTCAGAGTGGTCAGATGCTCAGAGTGCTCAGAGTGGTCAGATGCTCAGAGTGGTCAGATGCTCAGTGTGGTCAGATGCTCAGTGTGGTCAGAGTGGTCAGATGCTCAGAGTGGTCAGATGCTCAGTGTGGTCAGATGCTCAGTGTGGTCAGAGTGGTCAGATGCTCAGAGTGGTCATATGCTCAGCATGCTCAGAGTGGTCAGATGCTCAGAGTGGTCAGCGTGGTCAGATGCTCAGCGTGGTCAGATGCTCAGCGTGGTCAGATGCTCAGCGTGGTCAGAGTGGTCAGATGCTCAGTGTGGTCAGATGCTCAGTGTGGTCAGAGTGGTCAGATGCTCAGTGTGGTCAGAGTGGTCAGATGCTCAGTGTGGTCAGAGTGGTCAGAGTGGTCAGATGCTCAGAGTGGTCAGATGCTCAGAGTGGTCAGATGCTCAGAGTGGTCAGATGCTCAGAGTGGTCAGTGTGGTCAGATGCTCAGTGTGGTCAGATGCTCAGCGTGGTCAGATGCTCAGTGTGGTCAGTATGGTCAGATGCTCAGTGTGGTCAGTGTGGTCAGATGCTCAGTGTGCTCAGATGGTCAGTGTGGTCAGATGCTCAGTGTGGTCAGTGTGGTCAGATGCTCAGTGTGGTCAGCGTGGTCAGATGCTCAGTGTGGTCAGTGTGGTCAGATGCTCAGTGTGCTCAGATGGTCAGTGTGGTCAGTGTGGTCAGATGCTCAGTGTGGTCAGATGCTCAGTGTGGTCAGATGCTCAGTGTGGTCAGAGTGGTCAGATGCTCAGTGTGGTCAGATGCTCAGTGTGGTCAGTATGGTCCTGCTCCATGGTGCTCAGTCAGGAGTCTGTGCAGTAAGCTTTCCACACTCAGGGTTAAGAGGATGTGGCAGTTGGGTCTGAGTCTTTGGCTTCCTCTGTGCTCTGCATCCTTGAAGAACTCAAGGCTTCAGCGAACAAGGAAATAACATTGAGCGTTTGAAAGTGCAGAAATCAAGCAACAAAGGCAAGGATCCCAGACTGACAATGACTTGATAGCAATTTAACAGGCACCGATTCAGCAGGTTTATTTGATTTAGCCAAGAGATTATGTGGATCTCTTCTAACAGCGTGCATTACCAACGGTCGTTTATAAAATGTTCCTCAACACCTCATCGAACCAGCTCTTCAATCTGCTCCCTCTTGCTTGGGTTCGTTGTTCAAACTTTGAGATGAGACTTTTCTGATGCAAAGTGGCAAGAGCGAGCGAGAGAGAGAGAGACAGAGAGAGCCCTTTCCCTCCGCCTCACAGACAACACGGGGTAGAAATCCGTCTGGGGTGGTAGTGCTAACCGGTGGGTATTGCACCAATCGCCCGTTATACGCTCCACCTCATACTCTATTCTAGTCCAGTCACTGGGACTGGAGATCGGGTGGGGAGTGGAATGGGCGGCAGTGTGTCTGCGTGGGTTTCCTCCGGGTGCTCCGGTTTCCTCCCACAGTCCAAAAATGTGTGGGTTAGGTTGATTTGGCTATGATAAATTGACCCTTAGTGTTAGGGGGGATTAAATATGTGGGGTTATGGGGATAGGATGGGATATGTTAGGGGGAATTAAATACGTGGGGTTACGGGGGTAGGGTGGGATATGTGTACTGTGGGGATTAAAGCAGGGACAGGGTACTGGATTTGGATGATCAGCCATGATCGTATTGAATGGCGGAGCAGGCTCGACGGGCCGAATGGCCTACTCCTGCTCCTAGATTCTATGTTTCTATGTTTCTATACAAAACTGATCATTTTGTAGAATTTCTACCCCCATGTTTTGAAAATGGCAATCAGCGACACCGACTCCCGGAACGGCTGCTCACTGACGTTCTGAGCTAGATCAGGAAGGTGCCAGGCTCTACCCCTGGTGTATGCCATGAACTGATCTCAGCTGTGGTGGAGGTAGGGGCACCACAGTGTGTCTGAGCTAAGGAGGGACAAATGGGCCAGGGTTCCCACTCCTCAGTGCTATACACTGACTCAGATGAGGACTAGTCCAGATCTGTCTTGCTCATCATGACTGAACAGCCTGTCAGCATTCCTCAACATTGGCCACTTGGGCATGGCATTCCTCCCTCAGGACTGCGCTGGTTACGTGCTCAAATCCTCGAGTGGGACTTGAACCCACAATAACCTTCCGATTCAGCAACAAGAGTGCGAGTACTGAGCCAAGGCTGATACTCGCAAGTAGCTTACAGTCTGCATTCTCTGTATAGTTCGTCCTGCGTTGGCAACACTTGGCTGCTCATTTTGAGAATTTCACAACAAATGCAACTGAGAGGTCATGAAGTATGCTGTTTAAAGTGATCTCAACAGATCAGGCAGAGCATGGCTAAGAACGAGTTACTCTCAGGAAAGCTGCCATGGGTATCTGCAACAGTCTCCCACCTCACGTTAAAGCCATTTCACGTCACTAAGCTTTTTTTAATAGCCAACCTCCTTTTCTCTCTCTCCTATAGAACACAAGTTTACAGCACAGAAGGAGGCCATTCAACCCATCGTGCCAATGTTGGCTCTTTGCTAGAACAAGCCAAATCAAATTCCACTGCCCTGCTCTCTCTTCATAGCTCTGTACCGTCCTCTGCTTCAAATATTCATCCACTCTTTGCACGAACAATGCAATGGTCCCTGCCTCAACTATTGAAGTTATATTCCACTTCAGTTATATCTTCCAACACTGTTCTCTATCACCACAGGAGACAGCAACCTGCTCACAGCCACATACCAAGGCCGCACTCAAACCAGCCACCAGCAGTCCGAGGGAGATTAAGCAGAGTCCCAAAGGGTGACTCCCTACGAGAGGTTTTCTCCCTCTCTTTAGGACAGAGGGTGGATTTTATGCAGTGCCTGCTTGCTGCACTCAGAGGGGTAACTGGGGGACTGGAGCCTCCTGAGGAAGATCCAACACTTGCTCCTTGCGTTGCTGCTCTGACATGGATCTCTCGCTCTGCTTCAGTAAGATAGGTTCAGCCCTGTGTATTTTAAAAAGAGACTCACCATCGGGACCCCTTCAAAAGAGGAAGTCTCAACACAGGACCCCTTCTAAAGAGGGAATCTCACCACCAGGACCCCTTCTAAAGAGGGAATCTCACCACCAGGACCCCTTCAAAAGAGGGAATCTCACCACAGGACCCCTTCAAAAGAGGGAATCTCACCACCAGGACCCCTTCAAAAGAGGAAGTCTCAACACAGGACCCCTTCTAAAGAGGGAATCTCACCACCAGGACCCCTTCTAAAGAGGGAATCTCACCACCAGGACCCCTTCAAAAGAAGGAATCTCACCACAGGACCCCTTCAAAAGAGGGAATCTCACCACCAGGACCCCTTCAAAAGAGGGAATCTCACCACCAGGACCCCTTCAAAAGAGGGAATCTCACCACCAGGACCCCTTCAAAAGAGGGAATCTCAACACAGGACCCCTTCAAAAGAGGGAATCTCACCACCAGGACCCCTTCAAAAGAGGGAATCTCAACACAGGACCCCTTCAAAAGAGGGAATCTCAACACAGGACCCCTTCAAAAGAGGGAATCTCAACACAGGACCCCTTCAAAAGAGGGAATCTCACCACCAGGACCCCTTCAAAAGAGGGAATTTCACCACCAGGACCCCTTCAAAAGAGGGAATCTCACCACCAGGACCCCTTCAAAAGAGGGAATTTCACCACCAGGACCCCTTCAAAAGAGGGAATTTCACCACCAGGACCCCTTCAAAAGAGGGAATCTCACCACCAGGACCCCTTCTAAAGAGGGAATCTCACCACCAGGACCCCTTCAAAAGAGGGAATCTCACCACAGGACCCCTTCAAAAGAGGGAATCTCACCACCAGGACCCCTTCAAAAGAGGGAATCTCACCACCAGGACCCCTTCAAAAGAGGGAATCTCACCACCAGGACCCCTTCAAAAGAGGGAATCTCACCACCAGGACCCCTTCAAAAGAGGAAGTCTCAACACAGGACCCCTTCTAAAGAGGGAATCTCACCACCAGGACCCCTTCTAAAGAGGGAATCTCAACACAGGACCCCTTCAAAAGAGGGAATCTCACCACCAGGACCCCTTCAAAAGAGGGAATCTCAACACAGGACCCCTTCAAAAGAGGGAATCTCAACACAGGACCCCTTCAAAAGAGGGAATCTCAACACAGGACCCCTTCAAAAGAGGGAATCTCACCACCAGGACCCCTTCAAAAGAGGGAATTTCACCACCAGGACCCCTTCAAAAGAGGGAATCTCACCACCAGGACCCCTTCAAAAGAGGGAATTTCACCACCAGGACCCCTTCAAAAGAGGGAATTTCACCACCAGGACCCCTTCAAAAGAGGGAATCTCACCACCAGGACCCCTTCTAAAGAGGGAATCTCACCACCAGGACCCCTTCAAAAGAGGGAATCTCACCACAGGACCCCTTCAAAAGAGGGAATCTCACCACCAGGACCCCTTCAAAAGAGGGAATCTCACCACCAGGACCCCTTCAAAAGAGGGAATCTCACCACCAGGACCCCTTCAAAAGAGGGAATCTCACCACCAGGACCCCTTCAAAAGAGGGAATCTCAACACAGGACCCCTTCAAAAGAGGGAATCTCAACACAGGACCCCTTCAAAAGAGGGAATCTCACCACCAGGACCCCTTCAAAAGAGGGAATTTCACCACCAGGACCCCTTCAAAAGAGGGAATCTCACCACCAGGACCCCTTCAAAAGAGGGAATCTCACCACCAGGACCCCTTCAAAAGAGGGAATCTCAACACAGGACCCCTTCAAAAGAGGGAATCTCACCACCAGGACCCCTTCAAAAGAGGGAATCTCAACACAGGACCCCTTCAAAAGAGGGAATCTCACCACCAGGACCCCTTCAAAAGAGGGAATCTCACCACCAGGACCCCTTCAAAAGAGGGAATCTCACCACAGGACCCCTTCAAAAGAGGGAATCTCACCACCAGGACCCCTTCAAAAGAGGAAGTCTCAACACAGGACCCCTTCTAAAGAGGGAATCTCACCACCAGGACCCCTTCTAAAGAGGGAATGTCACCACCAGGACCCCTTCAAAAGAGGGAATCTCACCACCAGGACCCCTTCAAAAGAGGGAATCTCACCACCAGGACCCCTTCAAAAGAGGGAATCTCACCACCAGGACCCCTTCAAAAGAGGGAATCTCACCACCAGGACCCCTTCAAAAGAGGGAATCTCACCACCAGGACCCCTTCAAAAGAGGGAATCTCAACACAGGACCCCTTCAAAAGTGGGAATCTCACCACCAGGACCCCTTCAAAAGAGGGAATTTCACCACCAGGACCCCTTCAAAAGAGGGAATCTCACCACCAGGACCCCTTCAAAAGAGGGAATTTCACCACCAGGACCCCTTCAAAAGAGGGAATCTCACCACCAGGACCCCTTCTAAAGAGGGAATCTCACCACAGGACCCCTTCAAAAGAGGGAATCTCACCACCAGGACCCCTTCAAAAGAGGGAATCTCACCACCAGGACCCCTTCAAAAGAGGGAATCTCACCACCAGGACCCCTTCAAAAGAGGGAATCTCAACACAGGACCCCTTCAAAAGAGGGAATCTCAACACAGGACCCCTTCAAAAGAGGGAATCTCAACACAGGACCCCTTCAAAAGAGGGAATCTCACCACCAGGACCCCTTCAAAAGAGGGAATTTCACCACCAGGACCCCTTCAAAAGAGGGAATCTCACCACCAGGACCCCTTCAAAAGAGGGAATCTCACCACCAGGACCCCTTCAAAAGAGGGAATCTCAACACAGGACCCCTTCAAAAGAGGGAATCTCACCACCAGGACCCCTTCAAAAGAGGGAATCTCACCACCAGGACCCCTTCAAAAGAGGGAATCTCACCACAGGACCCCTTCAAAAGAGGGAATCTCACCACCAGGACCCCTTCAAAAGAGGAAGTCTCAACACAGGACCCCTTCTAAAGAGGGAATCTCACCACCAGGACCCCTTCTAAAGAGGGAATCTCACCACCAGGACCCCTTCAAAAGAGGGAATCTCACCACAGGACCCCTTCAAAAGAAGGAATCTCACCACAGGACCCCTTCAAAAGAGGGAATCTCACCACCAGGACCCCTTCAAAAGAGGGAATCTCACCACCAGGACCCCTTCAAAAGAGGGAATCTCACCACCAGGACCCCTTCAAAAGAGGGAATCTCAACACAGGACCCCTTCAAAAGAGGGAATCTCACCACCAGGACCCCTTCAAAAGAGGGAATCTCAACACAGGACCCCTTCAAAAGAGGGAATCTCAACACAGGACCCCTTCAAAAGAGGGAATCTCAACACAGGACCCCTTCAAAAGAGGGAATCTCACCACCAGGACCCCTTCAAAAGAGGGAATTTCACCACCAGGACCCCTTCAAAAGAGGGAATCTCACCACCAGGACCCCTTCAAAAGAGGGAATTTCACCACCAGGACCCCTTCAAAAGAGGGAATTTCACCACCAGGACCCCTTCAAAAGAGGGAATCTCACCACCAGGACCCCTTCAAAAGAGGGAATCTCACCACCAGGACCCCTTCTAAATTACAAATAATTCTGAAATGCTTCAACATTATTTTGTACATTTCTATTTATGTCAGATGCGGTGAATATTCATTCAGTGAGTGCTGAGTACATCTCTTGGGGGAAACCGGCTGGGGAAGTAGGGGCGGAGGGGGTCCTGCGTCGAGCTGTGTGTGGGGACTGAATTGTGATTCATGCAGATACAGCTGGGCTAATAAGTGGACCTCTGATAATTGGACCAGGAGAATGGACAATACAGATGTTTCCAGATGGAGCCCACTCCCTCCACCCCCACCTCACCACCCCACTCCATCAAATATTATTTTGTCCCGTCCCGGGATGAGCTTTCCTCCTAGCCTGGGCCAGAATGGTGTCAGCTCGCTGCTGCCAGTTAAATGCTGCCAGTGTTCGAAACAGATGGCTTTTCTTCTGTGCTATTCCCAAAGTAATTAATCATGGTCTGGACTCGGCGGAGTGTTAATCATGGAATGAGCACAGACGAGCTCTGTCCCAGCTGTGTTTGCCCAATAATAATCCCATAGTTAAGGTAAATGCCACGGTTCATCAACTCAAACCAATCGGCTGCGTGGTATGTCCAAACTAAACCAACACCACGTTATAGTAAAAACCAAACCTCCTTTTACAGGGTGCACAGGATACTTTCTGTGCCCGTGTGTGGGGGAGGAGGCTAATTGTTGTCTCAGCTGCTCCTTTACACAAGAAATCAGAGTTTGCCGGCCGTGTTTCAATGTCCGCGGCCTCTGGTAAACTGAGGTCCCATCCCCGCCACCCCACAATGCATCCATTTAAAAATTCTCATCCCTGTGTTCCAATCCCTCCATGGCCTCGCCCCTCCCTAGCTGAGCTGAGCTTCCGACCGCATATCCTCTCCATCATCAGGACCGCCTACTTCCACTTCCGTAACATCGCCCGTCTCCGTCCCTGCCTCCGCTCAGCTGCTGCTGAAACACTCGTTCATGCCTCTGTGAGCTCCAAACTTGACTCTTCCAACGCTCGCCCACCGGCCTCCCGCCTGCCGGCCTCCGTAAACTTCAGTTCGCTCGAAACTCTGCTACCCGTATCCTGACTCTCACCAAGTCCCGTTCACCCATCACCCCAGTTCACTGACCTACACTGGCTCCTGGTCCACCAATGCCTCATTAAAAATTCTAATCCTTGTGTTGAAATCCCTCCATGACCTCACTCCTCCCTATCTCTAACCTCCTCCAGCCCTACAACCCCCCGAGATCTCTGCGCTCCTCTAATTCTGGCCTCTTGCGCATCCCCGATTTTAATCACTCCACCATTGGCAGCTGTGCCTTCAGCTGCCGGGGCCCTAACCTCTGGAATTCCCTCCCTAAACCTCTCCGCCTCTCTCTTCTCCTTTTAAGACGTTCCTTAAAACCTACCTCTTTAACCAAACTTTTGGTCACCTGTCCTAATATCTCCTTATGTGGCTCGGTGTCAAATGTTGTCTGATAATCGCTCCTGTGAAGCGCTTTGGGACATTTTATTATGTTAAAGGCGCTGGATAAAGACAGTGGTACCATGTGGGTGGAGTTTAATGGGACAGTGTTGCTGTGTGCAGGGGAGTTTAATGGGACAGTGTTACCATGTGGGGGAGTTTACTAAGATAAAAAGAACATAAGAAATAGGAGCAGGAGTCGGCCATAAGGCCCCTCAAGCCTGCTCTGCCATTTAATAAGATCATGGCTGAACTTCTACATCATCTCCACTTTCCCGCTCTATCCCCATATTCCTTGATTCCCTTGGTGCCCAAAAATCCATCGATCTCTGTCTTGAATATACTCAATGACTGAGCATCCACAGCCCTCTGGGGTAGAGAATTCCAAAGATTCACAACCCTTTGATTGAAGAAATTTCTCCTCATCTCAGTCCTAAATGGCCGACCCCTTATTCTGAGACTGTGACCCCTGGTTCTAGACTCGCCAGCCAGGGGAAACAGCCTCTCAGCATCTAACCAGTCAAGCCCTCTAAGAATTTTATACGTTTTAATGAGATCACCTCTCATTCTTCTAAACTCCAGGGAATATAGACGCATTCGACTCAATCTCTCCTCACAGGACAGCCCTCTGATCCCAAGAATCAAACTAGTGCACCTTCATTGCACCCCCTTGAAGGTAAGTAATGACATTCTTAGGTAAGGAGACCAAAACTGTACACAGTACTCCGGGTGTGGTCTCAGCAGAGCCCTATATAATTGCAGCAAGATTTCCTTACTCTTATATTCCAGCTCCTTGCAATAAAGGCTAACATACAATTTGCCTTCCTTCTTGCCCAATCACTTAACCGGTCTATATATTAATGGGACAGTGTTGCCGTGTTGGGGGGGAGTTTAATGGGACAATGTTACCGTGTTGGGGGGAGTTTAATGGGACAATGTTACCGTGTTGGGGGGAGTTTAATGGGACAGTGTTACCGTGTTGGGGGGAGTTTAATGGGACAATGTTACCGTGTTGGGGGGGAGTTTAATGGGTCAGTGTTACAGTGTTGGGGGGAGTTTAATGGGTCAGTGTTACAGTGTTGGGGGGAGTTTAATGGGACAGTGTTACAGTGTTGGGGGGAGTTTAATGGGACAATGTTGCCGTGTTGGGGGGAGTTTAATGGGACAGTGTTACCGTGTTGGGGGGAGTTTAATGGGTCAGTGTTACCGTGTTGGGGGGAGTTTAATGGGACAGTGTTACCGTGTTGGGGGGAGTTTAATGGGACAGTGTTACCGTGTTGGGGGGAGTTTAATGGGACAGTGTTGCCGTGTTGGGGGGTGTTTAATCGGACAGTGTTACCGTGTTGGGGGGAGTTTAATGGGACAATGTTGCCGTGTTGGGGGGTGTTTAATCGGACAGTGTTACCGTGTTGGGGGGAGTTTAATGGGACAATGTTACCGTGTTGGGGGGAGTTTAATGGGACAGTGTTACCGTGTGGGGGGAGTTTAATGGGACAGTGTTGCCGTGTTGGGGGGAGTTTAATGGGACAGTGTTACCGTGTGGGGGGAGTTTAATGGGACAATGTTACCGTGTTGGGGGGAGTTTAATGGGACAGTTTTACCGTGTTGGGGGGAGTTTAATGGGACAATGTTACCGTGTTGGGGGGAGTTTAATGGGACAGTGTTACCGTGTTGGGGGGAGTTTAATGGGACAGTGTTACCGTGTTGGGGGGAGTTTAATGGGACAATGTTGCCGTGTTGGGGGGAGTTTAATCGGACAGTGTTACCGTGTTGGGGGGAGTTTAATGGGACAATGTTACCGTGTTGGGGGGAGTTTAATGGGACAGTGTTACCGTGTTGGGGGGAGTTTAATGGGACAGTGTTGCCGTGTTGGGGGGAGTTTAATGGGACAGTGTTGCCGTGTTGGGGGGAGTTTAATGGGACAATGTTGCCGTGTTGGGGGGAGTTTAATGGGTCAGTGTTACAGTGTTGGGGGAGTTTAATGGGTCAGTGTTACAGTGTTGGGGGGAGTTTAATGGGACAATGTTGCCGTGTTGGGGGGAGTTTAATGGGACAGTGTTACCGTGTTGGGGGGTGTTTAATCGGACAGTGTTACAGTGCTGGGGGGAGTTTAATGGGACAATGTTACCGTGTTGGGGGGAGTTTAATGGGACAGTGTTACCGTGTTGGGGGGAGTTTAATGGGACAATGTTACCGTGTTGGGGGGAGTTTAATGGGACAATGTTGCCGTGTTGGGGGGAGTTTAATGGGACAGTTTTACCGTGTTGGGGGGAGTTTAATGGGACAATGTTACCGTGTTGGGGGGAGTTTAATGGGACAGTTTTACCGTGTTGGGGGGAGTTTAATGGGACAATGTTACCGTGTTCGGGGGCGTTTAATGGGACAGTGTTACCGTGTTGGGGGGAGTTTAATGGAACAATGTTACCGTGTTGGGGGGAGTTTAATGGGACAATGTTGCCGTGTTGGGGGGCGATTAATGGGATAGTGTTGCCGTGTTGGGGGGAGTTTAATGGGACAATGTTACCGTGTTGGGGGGAGTTTAATGGGACAGTAATACCGTGTTGGGGGGAGTTTAATGGGAAAATGTTACCGTGTTGGGGGGAGTTTAATGGGACAGTATTACCGTGTTGGGGGGAGTTTAATGGGTCAGTGTTACCATGTTGGGGGGAGTTTAATGGGACAGTGTTACCGTGTTGGGGGGAGTTTAATGGGACAATGTTACCGTGTTGGGGGGAGTTTAATGGGACAATGTTACCGTGTTGGGGGGAGTTTAATGGGACAGTGTTACCGTGTTGGGGGGAGTTTAATGGGACAGTGTTACCGTGTTGGGGGGAGTTTAATGGGACAATGTTACCGTGTTGGGGGGAGTTTAATGGGACAGTATTACCGTGTTGGGGGGAGTTTAATGGGACAGTGTTGCCGTGTTGGGGGGAGTTTAATGGGACAATGTTGCCGTGTTGGGGGGAGTTTAATGGGACAATGTTACCGTGTTGGGGGGAGTTTAATGGGACAATGTTACCGTGTTAGGGGGAGTTTAATGGGACAATGTTACCGTGTTGGGGGGAGTTTAATGGGACAGTGTTACCGTGTTGGGGGGAGTTTAATGGGACAATGTTACCGTGTTGGGGGGAGTTTAATGGGACAATGTTACCGTGTTGGGGGGAGTTTAATGGGACAGTGTTGCCGTGTTGGGGGGAGTTTAATGGGACAATGTTGCCGTGTTGGGGGGAGTTTAATGAGACAGTGTTGCCGTGTTGGGGGGAGTTTAATGGGACAATGTTACCGTGTTGGGGGGAGTTTAATGGGACAGTGTTGCCGTGTTGGGGGGAGTTTAATGGGACAATGTTGCCGTGTTGGGGGGAGTTTAATGGGACAATGTTGCCGTGTTGGGGGGAGTTTAATGGGACAATGTTGCCGTGTTGGGGGGAGTTTAATGAGACAGTGTTGCCGTGTTGGGGGGAGTGTAATGGGACAATGTTGCCGTGTTGGGGGGAGTTTAATGGGACAATGTTGCCGTGTTGGGGGGAGTTTAATGGGACAATGTTGCCGTGTTGGGGGGAGTTTAATGGGACAATGTTGCCGTGTTGGGGGGAGTTTAATGGGTCAGTGTTACCGTGTTAGGGGGAGTTTAATGGGACAATGTTACCGTGTTGGGGGGGAGTTTAATGGGTCAGTGTTACCGTGTTAGGGGGAGTTTAATGGGACAATGTTGCCGTGTTGGGGGTGTTTAATGGGACAATGTTGCCGTGTTGGGGGGAGTTTAATGGGTCAGTGTTACCGTGTTAGGGCGAGTTTAATGGGACAATGTTACCGTGTTGGGGGGAGTTTAATGGGACAGTGTTGCCGTGTTGGGGGGAGTTTAATGGGACAGTGTTGCCGTGTTGGGGGGAGTTTAATGGGACAATGTTACCGTGTTGGGGGGAGTTTAATGGGACAGTGTTGCCGTGTTGGGGGGAGTTTAACGGGACAATGTTACCGTGTTGGGTGGAGTTTAATGGGACAATGTTACCGTGTTGGGAGGAGTTTAATGGGACAATGTTGCCATGTTGGGGTGAGTTTAATGGGACAATGTTGCCGTGTTGGGGGGAGTTTAATGGGTCAGTGTTACCGTGTTAGGGGGAGTTTAATGGGACAATGTTACCGTGTTGGGGGGCGTTTAATGGGACAATGTTACCGTGTTGGGGGGGGGAGTTTAATGGGACAATGTTACCGTGTTGGGGGGAGTTTAATGTGACAATGTTACCGTGTTGGGGGGAGTTTAATGGGACAGTGTTACCGTGATGGGGAGTTTAATGGGACAATGTTACCGTGTTGGGTGGAGTTTAATGGGACAGTGTTACCGTGTTGGGAGGAGTTTAATGAGACAGTGTTGCCGTGTTGGGGGGAGTTTAATGGGACAATGTTACCGTGTTGGGGGGAGTTTAATGGGACAGTGTTACCGTGTTGGGGGGAGTTTAATGGGACAGTATTACCGTGTTGGGGGGAGTTTAATGGGACAGTATTACCGTGTTGGGGGGAGTTTAATGGGACAATGTTACCGTGTTGGGGGGAGTTTAACGGGACAGTGTTACCGTGTTGGGGGGAGTTTAATGGGACAATGTTGCCGTGTTGGGGGGAGTTTAATGGGACAGTGTTACCGTGTTGGGGGGAGTTTAATGGGACAATGTTACCGTGTTGGGGGGAGTTTAATGGGACAGTGTTACCGTGTTGGGGGGAGTTTAATGGGACAGTGTTACCGTGTTGGGGGGAGTTTAATGGGACAATGTTACCGTGTTGGGGGGAGTTTAATGGGACAGTGTTACCGTGTTGGGGGGAGTTTAATGGGACAATGTTGCCGTGTTGGGGGGAGTTTAATGGGACAGTGTTACCGTGTTGGGGGGGAGTTTAATGGGACAGTGTTACCGTGTTGGGGGGAGTTTAATGAGACAGTGTTACCGTGTTGGGGGGAGTTTAATGGGACAGTGTTACCGTGTTGGGGGGAGTTTAATGGGACAGTATTACCGTGTTGGGGGGAGTTTAATGGGTCAGTGTTACCATGTTGGGGGGAGTTTAATGGGACAGTGTTACCGTGTTGGGGGGAGTTTAATGGGACAATGTTACCGTGTTGGGGGCAGTTTAATGGGTCAGTATTACCGTGTTGGGGGGAGTTTAATGGGACAATGTTACCGTGTTGGGGGGAGTTTAATGGGACAATGTTGCCGTGTTGGGGGTGTTTAATGGGTCAGTATTACCGTGTTGGGGGGAGTTTAATGGGACAACGTTACCGTGTTGGGGTGAGTTTAATGGGACAGTGTTACCGTGTTGGGGGGAGTTTAATGGGACAGTATTACCGTGTTGGGGGGAGTTTAATCGGACAGTGTTACCGTGTTGGGGGGAGTTTAACGGGACAATGTTACCGTGTTGGGTGGAGTTTAATGGGACAATGTTACCGTGTTGGGGGGAGTTTAATGGGACAATGTTGCCGTGTTGGGGTGAGTTTAATGGGACAATGTTGCCGTGTTGGGGGGAGTTTAATGGGACAATGTTGCCGTGTTGGGGGGAGTTTAATGGAACAATGTTACCGTGTTGGGGGGAGTTTAAAGGGACAGTGTTACCGTGTTGGGGGGAGTTTAATGGGACAATGTTACCGTGTTGGGGGGAGTTTAATGGGACAATGTTACCGTGTTGGGGGGAGTTTAAAGGGACAGTGTTACCGTGTTGGGGGGAGTTTAATGGGACAATGTTGCCGTGTTGGGGGGAGTTTAATGGGACAATGTTGCCGTGTTGGGGGGGAGTTTAATGGGACAATGTTGCCGTGTTGGGGGGAGTTTAATGAGACGTGTTGCCGTGTTGGGGGGAGTTTAATGGGACAATGTTGCCGTGTTGGGGGGAGTTTAATGGGACAATGTTACCGTGTTGGGGGGAGTTTAATGGGTCAGTGTTACCGTGTTGGGGCGAGTTTAATGGGACAATGTTGCCGTGTTGGGGGGAGTTTAATGGGTCAGTGTTACCGTGTTAGGGGGAGTTTAATGGGACAATGTTACCGTGTTGGGGGGAGTTTAATGGGACAGTGTTACCGTGTTGGGGGCAGTTTAATGGGACAATGTTGCCGTGTTGGGGGGAGTTTAATGTGACAATGTTACCGTGTTGGGGGGAGTTTAATGGGACAGTATTACCGTGTTGGGGGGAGTTTAATGGGTCAGTGTTACCATGTTGGGGGGAGTTTAATGGGACAATGTTACCGTGTTGGGGGGAGTTTAATGGGACAGTGTTACCGTGTTGGGGGGAGTTTAATCGGACAGTGTTACCGTGTTGGGGGGAGTTTAATGGGACAATGTTACCGTGTTGGGGGGAGTTTAATGGGACAATGTTACCGTGTTGGGGGGAGTTTAATGGGACAGTATTACCGTGTTGGGGGGAGTTTAATCGGACAGTGTTACCGTGTTGGGGGGAGTTTAATGGGACAATGTTACCGTGTTGGGGGGAGTTTAATGGGACAGTGTTGCCGTGTTGGGGGGAGTTTAATGGGACAATGTTACTGTGTTGGGGGGACTTTAATGGGACAATGTTACCGTGTTGGGGGGAGTTTAATGGGACAGTGTTGCCGTGTTGGGGGGAGTTTAATGGGACAGTGTTGCCATGTTGGGGGGAGTTTAATGGGACAATGTTACCGTGTTGGGGGGAGTTTAATGGGACAGTGTTACCGTGTTGGGGGGAGTTTAATGGGTCAGTATTACCGTGTTGGGGGGAGTTTAATGGGACAATGTTACCGTGTTGGGTGGAGTTTAATGGGACAATGTTACCGTGTTGGGGGGAGTTTAATGGGACAATGTTGCCGTGTTGGGGTGAGTTTAATGGGACAATGTTGCCGTGTTGGGGGGAGTTTAAAGGGACAGTGTTACCGTGTTGGGGGGAGTTTAATGGGACAATGTTACCGTGTTGGGGGGAGTTTAATGAGACAGTGTTGCCGTGTTGGGGGGAGTTTAATGGGACAATGTTGCCGTGTTGGGGGGAGTTTAATGGGACAGTGTTACCGTGTTGGGGGGAGTTTAATCGGACAGTGTTACCGTGTTGCGGGGAGTTTAATGGGACAATGTTACCGTGTTGGGGGGAGTTTAATGGGACAATGTTACCGTGTTGGGGGGAGTTTAATGGGACAATGTTACCGTGTTGGGGGGAGTTTAATGGGACAGTATTACCGTGTTGGGGGGGGGAGTTTAATGGGACAATGTTGCCGTGTTGGGGGGAGTTTAATGGGACAATGTTGCCGTGTTGGGGGGAGTTTAATGGGTCAGTGTTACCGTGTTGGGGGGAGTTTAATGGGACAATGTTGCCGTGTTGGGGGGAGTTTAATGGGACAATGTTACCGTGTTGGGGGGAGTTTAATGGGTCAGTGTTACCGTGTTGGGGGGAGTTTAATGGGACAATGTTACCGTGTTGGGGGGAGTTTAATGGGTCAGTGTTACCGTGTTGGGGGGAGTTTAATGGGACAATGTTGCCGTGTTGGGGGGAGTTTAATGGGTCAGTGTTACCGTGTTGGGGGGAGTTTAATGGGACAATGTTGCCGTGTTGGGGGGAGTTTAATGGGTCAGTGTTACCGTGTTGGGGGGAGTTTAATGAGACAATGTTACCGTGTTGGGGGGAGTTTAATGGGACAGTGTTACCGTGTTGGGGGGAGTTTAATGGGACAATGTTACCGTGTTGGGGGGAGTTTAATGGGACAATGTTACCGTGTTGGGGTGAGTTTAATGGGACAGTGTTGCCGTGTTGGGGGGAGTTTAATGAGACAATGTTACCGTGTTGGGGGGAGTTTAATGGGACAATGTTACCGTGTTGGGGGGAGTTTACTGGGACAGTGTTACCGTGTTGGGGGGAGTTTAATGGGACAGTGTTGCCGTGTTGGGGGGAGTTTAATGGGACAGTGTTACCGTGTTGGGGGGAGTTTAATGGGACAGTGTTACCGTGTTGGGGGGAGTTTAATGGGACAATGTTACCGTGTTGGGGGGAGTTTATGGGACAATGTTGCCGTGTTGGGGGAAGTTTAATGGGTCAGTGTTACCGAGTTGGGGGAGTTTAATGGGACAGTGTTGCCGTGTTGGGGGGAGTTTAATGGGACAATGTTACCGTGTTGGGGGGAGTTTAATGGGTCAGTGTTACCGTGTTGGGGGGAGTTTAATGGGTCAGTGTTACCGTGTTGGGGGGAGTTTAATGGGACAATGTTACCGTGTTGGGGGGAGTTTAATGGGACAATGTTACCGTGTTGGGGTGAGTTTAATGGGACAGTGTTACCGTGTTGTGGGGGAGTTTAATGGGACAATGTTGCCGTGTTGGGGGTGTTTAATGGGACAATGTTACCGTGTTGGGGGGAGTTTAATGGGACAGTATTACCGTGTTGGGGGGGGGAGTTTAATGGGACAATGTTGCCGTGTTGGGGGGAGTTTAATGAGACAGTGTTGCCGTGTTGGGGGGAGTTTAATGGGACAATGTTACCGTGTTGGGTGGAGTTTAATGGGACAGTGTTACCGTGTGGGGGGAGTTTAATGGGACAATGTTACCGTGTTGGGGGAGTTTAATGGGACAATGTTGCCGTGTTGGGTGGAGTTTAATGGGTCAGTATTACCGTGTTGGGGGGAGTTTAATGGGACAGTGTTACCGTGTTGGGGGGAGTTTAATAGGACAATGTTGCCGTGTTGGGGGGAGTTTAATGGGACAGTGTTACCGTGTTGGGGGGAGTTTAATGGGACAGTGTTGCCGTGTTGGGGGGAGTTTAATGGGACAGTGTTACCGTGTTGGGGGGAGTTTAACGGGACAGTGTTACCGTGTTGGGGGGAGTTTAATGGGACAATGTTACCGTGTTGGGGGGAGTTTAATGAGACAGTGTTACCGTGTTGGGGGGAGTTTAATGGGACAATGTTACCGTGTTGGGGGGAGTTTAATTTGACAATGTTACCGTGTTGGGGGGAGTTTAATGGGACAATGTTACCGTGTTGGGGGGAGTTTAATGGGACAGTGTTACCGTGTTGGGGGGAGTTTAATGGGACAATGTTACCGTGTTGGGGGGAGTTTAATGGGACAGTGTTACCGTGTTGGGGTGAGTTTAATGGGACAGTGTTACCGTGTTGTGGGGGAGTTTAATGGGACAATGTTGCCGTGTTGGGGGTGTTTAATGGGACAATGTTACCGTGTTGGGGTGAGTTTAATGGGTCAGTGTTACCGTGTTAGGGGGGGGAGTTTAATGGGACAATGTTGCCGTGTTGGGGGTGTTTAATGGGACAATGTTACCGTGTTGGGGGGAGTTTAATGGGACAATGTTACCGTGTTGGGGGGAGTTTAATGGGACAGTATTACCGTGTTGGGGGGGGGAGTTTAATGGGACAATGTTGCCGTGTTGGGGGGAGTTTAATGAGACAGTGTTGCCGTGTTGGGGGGAGTTTAATGGGACAATGTTACCGTGTTGGGTGGAGTTTAATGGGACAGTGTTACCGTGTGGGGGGAGTTTAATGGGACAATGTTGCCGTGTTGGGGGAGTTTAATGGGACAATGTTGCCGTGTTGGGTGGAGTTTAATGGGTCAGTATTACCGTGTTGGGGGGAGTTTAATGGGACAGTGTTACCGTGTTGGGGGGAGTTTAATAGGACAATGTTGCCGTGTTGGGGGGAGTTTAATGGGACAGTGTTACCGTGTTGGGGGGAGTTTAATGGGACAGTGTTGCCGTGTTGGGGGGAGTTTAATGGGACAGTGTTACCGTGTTGGGGGGAGTTTAACGGGACAGTGTTACCGTGTTGGGGGGAGTTTAATGGGACAGTGTTACCGTGTTGGGGGGAGTTTAATGGGACAATGTTGCCGTGTTGGGGGGAGTTTAATGGGACAGTGTTACCGTGTTCGGGGGAGTTTAATGGGACAATGTTACCGTGTTGGGGGGAGTTTAATGGGACAGTGTTACCGTGTTGGGGGGAGTTTAATGGGACAGTGTTACCGTGTTCGGGGGAGTTTAATGGGACAATGTTACCGTGTTGGGGGGAGTTTAATGGGACAGTGTTACCGTGTTCGGGGGAGTTTAATGGGACAATGTTACCGTGTTGGGGGGAGTTTAATGGGACAGTGTTACCGTGTTGGGGGGAGTTTAATGGGACAGTGTTGCCATGTTGGGGGGAGTTTAATGGGACAGTGTTACCGTGTTGGGGTGAGTTTAATGGGACAATGTTACCGTGTTGGGGAGAGTTTAATGGGACAATGTTGCCGTGTTGGGGGTGTTTAATGGGTCAGTATTACCGTGTTGGGGGGAGTTTAATGGGACAATGTTACTGTGTTGGGGGGAGTTTAATGGGACAATGTTACCGTGTTGGGGGGAGTTTAATGGGACAATGTTGCCGTGTTGGGGGTGTTTAATGGGTCAGTATTACCGTGTTGGGGGGAGTTTAATGGGACAATGTTACCGTGTTGGGGGGAGTTTAATGGGACAGTGTTACCGTGTTGGGGGGAGTTTAATGGGACAATGTTACCGTGTTGGGGGGAGTTTAATCGGACAGTGTTACCGTGTTGGGGGGAGTTTAATGGGACAATGTTACCGTGTTGGGGGGAGTTTAATGGGACAGTGTTGCCGTGTTGCGGGGAGTTTAATGGGTCAGTGTTACCGTGTTGGGGGGAGTTTAATGGGACAATGTTGCCGTGTTGGGGGGAGTTTAATGGGTCAGTGTTACCGTGTTGGGGGGAGTTTAATGGGACAATGTTGCCGTGTTGGGGGGAGTTTAATGGGACAATGTTACCATGTTGGGGGGAGTTTAATGGGACAGTGTTACCGTGTTGGGGGGAGTTTAATGGGTCAGTGTTACCGTGTTGGGGGGAGTTTCATGGGACAGTGTTACCGTGTTGGGGGGAGTTTAATGGGACAATGTTGCCGTGTTGGGGGGAGTTTAATGGGACAGTGTTACCGTGTTGGGGGGAGTTTAATGGGACAATGTTGCCGTGTTGGGGGGAGTTTAATGGGACAGTGTTACCGTGTTGGGGGGAGTTTAATGGGACAATGTTACCGTGTTGGGGGGAGTTTAATGGGACAATGTTACCGTGTTGCGGGGAGTTTAATGGGACAATGTTACCGTGTTGGGGGGAGTTTAATGGGACAATGTTACCGTGCTGGGGGGAGTTTAATGGGACAGTGTTACCGTGTTGGGGGGGAGTTTAATGGGACAGTGTTACCGTGTTGGGGGGAGTTTAATGGGACAGTGTTACCGTGTTGGGGGGAGTTTAATGGGACAATGTTACCGTGTTGGGGGGAGTTTAATGGGACAGTATTGCCGTGTTGGGGGGAGTTTAATGGGACAGTGTTACCGTGTTGGGGGGAGTTTAATGGGACAGTGTTACCGTGTTGGGGGGAGTTTAATGGGACAATGTTACCGTGTTGGGGGGAGTTTAATGGGACAGTATTACCGTGTTGGGGGGGAGTTTAATGGGTCAGTATTACCGTGTTGGGGGGAGTTTAATGGGTCAGTATTACAGTGTTGGGGGGAGTTTAATGGGACAATGTTGCCGTGTTGGGGGGGAGTTTAATGGGTCAGTGTTACCGTGTTGGGGGGAGTTTAATGGGTCAGTGTTACAGTGTTGGGGGGAGTTTCATGGGACAGTGTTACCGTGTTGGGGGGAGTTTAATGGGACAATGTTACCGTGTTGGGGGGAGTTTAATGGGACAATGTTACCGTGTTGGGGGGAGTTTAATGGGACAGTGTTACCGTGTTGGGGGGAGTTTAATGGGACAGTGTTACCGTGTTGGGGGGAGTTTAATGGGACAGTGTTGCCGTGTTGGGGGGAGTTTAATGGGACAATGTTACCGTGTTGGGGGGAGTTTAATGGGACAATGTTGCCGTGTTGGGTGCAGTTTAATGGGACAATGTTACCGTGTTGGGGGGAGTTTAATGGGACAATGTTACCGTGTTGGGGGGAGTTTAATGGGACAGTGTTGCCGTGTTGGGGGGAGTTTAATGGGACAATGTTACCATGTTGGGGGGAGTTTAATGGGACAATGTTGCCGTGTTGGGGGGAGTTTAATGGGACAATGTTACCGTGTTGGGGGGAGTTTAATGGGACAGTGTTCCCGTGTTGGGGGGAGTTTAATGGGACAGTATTGCCGTGTTGGGGGGAGTTCAATGGGACAGTGTTACCGTGTTGGGTGGAGTTTAATGGGACAATGTTGCCGTGTTGGGGGGAGTTTAATGGGACAGTGTTACCGTGTTGGGGGGAGTTTAATGGGACAGTATTGCCGTGTTGGGGGGAGTTTAATGGGACAGTGTTACCGTGTTGGGGGGAGTTTAATGGGACAGTGTTGCCGTGTTGGGGGGGAGTTTAATGGGACAGTGTTACCGTGTTGGGGGGAGTTTAATGTGCCAGTGTTACCGTGTTGGGGGGAGTTTAATGGGACAATGTTGCCGTGTTGGGGGGAGTTTAATGAGACAGTGTTACCGTGTTGGGGGGAGTTTAATGGGTCAGTGTTACCGTGTTGGGGGTGTTTAATGGGACAATGTTACCGTGTTGGGGGGAGTTTAATGGGACAGTGTTACCGTGTGGGGGGAGTTTAATGGGACAATGTTACCGTGTTGGGGGAGTTTAATGGGTCAGTGTTACCGTGTTGGGGGGAGTTTAATGGAACAATGTTACCGTGTTGGGGGGAGTTTAATGGAACAATGTTACCGTGTTGGGGGGAGTTTAATGGGACAATGTTACCGTGTTGGGGGGAGTTTAATGGGACAATGTTACCGTGTTGGGGGGAGTTTAATGGGACAGTGTTGCCGTGTTGGGGGAGTTTAATGGGACAATGTTACCGTGTTGGGGGGAGTTTAATGGGTCAGTATTACCGTGTTGGGGGGAGTTTAATGAGACAGTGTTACCGTGTTGGGGGGAGTTTAATGGGACAATGTTACCGTGTTGGGGGGAGTTTAATGGGACAATGTTACTGTGTTGGGATGGAGTTTAAAGGGACAATGTTACCGTTTTGGGGGGAGTTTAATGGGACAGTATTACCGTGTTGGGGGGAGTTTAATGGGACAATGTTGCCGTGTTGGGGGGAGTTTAATGGGACAATGTTACCGTGTTGGGGGGAGTTTAATGGGACAATGTTGCCGTGTTGGGGGGAGTTTAATGGGACAGTATTACCGTGTTGGGGGGGGTTTAATGGGACAATGTTGCCGTGTTGGGGGGAGTTTAATGGGTCAGTGTTACCGTGTTGGGGGGAGTTTAATGGGACAATGTTGCCGTGTTGGGGGGAGTTTAATGGAACAATGTTACCGTGTTGGGGGGAGTTTAATGGGACAGTGTTACCGTGTTGGGTGGAGTTTAATGGGACAATGTTGCCGTGTTGGGGGGAGTTTAATGGGACAGTGTTACCGTGTTGGGGGGAGTTTAATGGGACAGTATTGCCGTGTTGGGGGGAGTTTAATGGGACAGTGTTACCGTGTTGGGGGGAGTTTAATGGGACAGTGTTGCCGTGTTGGGGGGGAGTTTAATGGGACAGTGTTACCGTGTTGGGGGGAGTTTAATGTGCCAGTGTTACCGTGTTGGGGGGAGTTTAATGGGACAATGTTGCCGTGTTGGTGGGAGTTTAATGAGACAGTGTTACCGTGTTGGGGGGAGTTTAATGGGTCAGTGTTACCGTGTTGGGGGTGTTTAATGGGACAATGTTACCGTGTTGGGGGGAGTTTAATGGGACAGTGTTACCGTGTGGGGGGAGTTTAATGGGACAATGTTACCGTGTTGGGGGAGTTTAATGGGTCAGTGTTACCGTGTTGGGGGGAGTTTAATGGAACAATGTTACCGTGTTGGGGGGAGTTTAATGGAACAATGTTACCGTGTTGGGGGGAGTTTAATGGGACAATGTTACCGTGTTGGGGGGAGTTTAATGGGACAATGTTACCGTGTTGGGGGGAGTTTAATGGGACAGTGTTGCCGTGTTGGGGGAGTTTAATGGGACAATGTTACCGTGTTGGGGGGAGTTTAATGGGTCAGTATTACCGTGTTGGGGGGAGTTTAATGAGACAGTGTTACCGTGTTGGGGGGAGTTTAATGGGACAATGTTACCGTGTTGGGGGGAGTTTAATGAGACAGTGTTACCGTGTTGGGGGGAGTTTAATGGGACAATGTTACTGTGTTGGGATGGAGTTTAAAGGGACAATGTTACCGTTTTGGGGGGAGTTTAATGGGACAGTATTACCGTGTTGGGGGGAGTTTAATGGGACAATGTTGCCGTGTTGGGGGGAGTTTAATGGGACAATGTTACCGTGTTGGGGGGAGTTTAATGGGACAATGTTGCCGTGTTGGGGGGAGTTTAATGGGACAGTATTACCGTGTTGGGGGGGGTTTAATGGGACAATGTTGCCGTGTTGGGGGGAGTTTAATGGGTCAGTGTTACCGTGTTGGGGGGAGTTTAATGGGACAATGTTGCCGTGTTGGGGGGAGTTTAATGGGACAGTGTTACCGTGTTGGGGGGAGTTTAATGGGTCAGTGTTACCGTGTTTGGGGGATTTTAATGGGACAATGTTACCCTGTTGGGGGGAGTTTAATGGGTCAGTGTTACCATGTTGGGGGGAGTTTAATGGGACAATGTTGCCGTGTTGGGGGGGAGTTTAATGGGACAATGTTACCGTGTTGGGGGGAGTTTAATGGGACAATGTTGCCGTGTTGGGGGGAGTTTAATGGGACAGTATTACCGTGTTGGGGGGAGTTTAATGGGACAATGTTGCCGTGTTGGGGGGAGTTTAATGGGACAGTGTTACCGTGTTGAGGGAGTTTAATGGGACAGTGTTACCGTGTTGGGGGGAGTTTAATGGGACAGTGTTGCCGTGTTGGTGGGAGTTTAATGTGACAATGTTACCGTGTTGGGGGGAGTTTAATGGGACAATGTTGCCGTGTTGGGGGGAGTTTAATGGGACAGTGTTACCGTGTTGGGGGGAGTTTAACGGGACAATGTTGCCGTGTTGGGGGGAGTTTAATGGGACAGTGTTACCGTGTTAGGGCGAGTTTAATGGGACAATGTTACCGTGTTGGGGGGAGTTTAACGGGTCAGTGTTACCGTGTTGGGGGGAGTTTAATGGGACAGTGTTACCGTGTTGGGGGGAGTTTAATGGAACAATGTTACCGTGTTGGGGGGAGTTTAATGGGACAATGTTGCCGTGTTGGGGGGAGTTTAATGGGACAGTATTACCATGTTGGGGGAGTTTAATGGGACAATGTTGCCGTGTTGGGGGGAGTTTAATGGGACAGTGTTACCGTGTTGGGGGGAGTTTAATGGGACAGTGTTACCGTGTTGGGGGGAGTTTAATGGGACAGTGTTGCCGTGTTGGGGGGAGTTTAATGGGACAATGTTACCGTGTTGGGGGGAGTTTAATGGGACAATGTTGCCGTGTTGGGGGGAGTTTAATGGGACAGTGTTACCGTGTTGGGGGGAGTTTAACGGGACAATGTTGCCGTGTTGGGGGGAGTTTAATGGGACAATGTTGCCGTGTTGGGGGGAGTTTAATGGGACAATGTTACCGTGTTGGGTGGAGTTTAACGGGACAATGTTACCGTGTTCGGGGGAGTTTAATGGGACAATGTTACCGTGTTAGGGCGAGTTTAATGGGACAATGTTACCGTGTTGGGGGGAGTTTATTGGGTCAGTGTTACCGTGTTGGGGGGAGTTTAATGGGACAATGTTACCGTGTTGGGGGGAGTTTAATGGGACAATGTTACCGTGTTGGGGGGAGTTTAATGGGACAATGTTACCGTGTTGGGGGGAGTTTAATGGGACAATGTTACCGTGTTGGGGTGAGTTTAATGGGACAGTGTTACCGTGTTGGGGGGCGTTTAATGGGTCAGTGTTATCGTGTTAGGGGGGGGAGTTTAATGGGAAAATGTTGCCGTGTTGGGGGTGTTTAATGGGACAATGTTACCGTGTTGGGGGGAGTTTAATGGGACAATGTTGCCGTGTTGGGGTGAGTTTAATGGGTCAGTGTTACCGTGTTGGGGGGCGTTTAATGGGTCAGTGTTACCGTGTTGGGGGGAGTTTAATGGGACAATGTTGCCGTGTTGGGGGGAGTTTAATGGGACAATGTTGCCGTGTTGGGGGTGTTTAATGGGACAATGTTACCGTGTTGGGGGGAGTTTAATGGGACAATGTTACCGTGTTGGGGGGAGTTTAATGGGACAATGTTACCGTGTTGGGGGGAGTTTAATGGGACAGTGTTACCGTGTTGGGGGGAGTTTAATGGGATAGTGTTGCCGTGTTGGGGGGAGTTTAATGGGACAATGTTACCGTGTTGGGGGGAGTTTAATGGGACAATGTTGCCGTGTTGGGGGGAGTTTAATGGGACAATGTTGCCGTGTTGGGGGTGTTTAATGGAACATTGTTACCGTGTTGGGGGGAGTTTAATGGGACAATGTTGCCGTGTTGGGGGGAGTTTAATGGGACAATGTTGCCGTGTTGGGGGGAGTTTCATGGGACAATGTTACCGTGTTGGGGGGAGTTTAATGGGACAGTGTTACCGTGTTGGGGGGAGTTTAATGGGACAGTGTTGCCGTGTTGGGGGGAGTTTAATGGGACAATGTTACCTTGTTGGGGGGAGTTTAATGGGACAATGTTGCCGTGTTGGGGGGAATTTAATGGGACAATGTTACCGTGTTGGGGGGGGAGTTTAATGGGTCAGTGTTACCGTGTTGGGGGGAGTTTAATGGGACAGTGTTGCCGTGTTGGGGGGGGGAGTTTAATGGGTCAGTGTTACCGTGTTGCGGGGAGTTTAATGGGACAGTGTTACAGTGTTGGGGGGAGTTTAATGGGACAATGTTGCCGTGTTGGGGGGAGTTTAATGGGACAATGTTATCGTGTTGGGGGGAGTTTAATGGGACAGTGTTACCGTGTTGGGGGGAGTTTAATGGGACAGTGTTACCGTGTTGGGGGGAGTTTAATGGGACAATGTTCCCGTTTTGGGGGGAGTTTAATGGGACAATGTTGCCGTGTTGGGGGGAGTTTAATGGAACAATGTTACCGTGTTGGGGGGAGTTTAATGGGACAGTGTTACCATGTTGGGGGGAGTTTAATGGGACAATGTTGCCGTGTTGGGGGGAGTTTAATGGGTCAGTGTTACCGTGTTTGGGGGATTTTAATGGCTCAATGTTACCCTGTTGGGGGGAGTTTAATGGGTCAGTGTTACCATGTTGGGGGGAGTTTAATGGGACAATGTTGCCGTGTTGGGGGAAGTTTAATGGGTCAGTGTTACCGTGTTGGGGGGAGTTTAATGGGACAGTGTTGCCGTGTTGGGGGGAGTTTAATGGGACAATGTTACCGTGTTGGGGGGAGTTTAATGGGACAGTGTTACCGTGTTGGGGGGAGTTTAACGGGACAATGTTGCCGTGTTGGGGGGAGTTTAATGGGACAATGTTGCCGTGTTGGGGGGAGTTTAATGGGACAATGTTACCGTGTTGGGTGGAGTTTAACGGGACAATGTTACCGTGTTCGGGGGAGTTTAATGGGACAATGTTACCGTGTTAGGGCGAGTTTAATGGGACAATGTTACCGTGTTGGGGGGAGTTTATTGGGTCAGTGTTACCGTGTTGGGGGGAGTTTAATGGGACAATGTTACCGTGTTGGGGGGAGTTTAATGGGACAATGTTACCGTGTTGGGGGGAGTTTAATGGGACAATGTTACCGTGTTGGGGGGAGTTTAATGGGACAATGTTACCGTGTTGGGGTGAGTTTAATGGGACAGTGTTGCCGTGTTGGGGTGAGTTTAATGGGTCAGTGTTACCGTGTTGGGGGGCGTTTAATGGGTCAGTGTTACCGTGTTAGGGGGGGGAGTTTAATGGGACAATGTTGCCGTGTTGGGGTGTTTAATGGGACAATGTTACCGTGTTGGGGGGAGTTTAATGGGACAATGTTACCGTGTTGGGGGGAGTTTAATGGGACAATGTTACCGTGTTGGGGGGAGTTTAATGGGACAGTGTTACCGTGTTGGGGGGAGTTTAATGGGATAGTGTTGCCGTGTTGGGGGGAGTTTAATGGGACAATGTTACCGTGTTGGGGGGAGTTTAATGGGACAATGTTGCCGTGTTGGGGGGAGTTTAATGGGACAATGTTACCGTGTTGGGGGGAGTTTAATGGGACAATGTTACCGTGTTGGGGGGAGTTTAATGGGACAGTGTTACCGTGTTGGGGGGAGTTTAATGGGACAATGTTGCCGTGTTGGGGGGGGAGTTTAATGGGTCAGTGTTACCGTGTTGGGGGGAGTTTAATGGGACAGTGTTGCCGTGTTGGGGGGGGAGTTTAATGGGTCAGTGTTTCCGTGTTGCGGGGAGTTTAATGGGACAGTGTTACAGTGTTGGGGGGAGTTTAATGGGACAGTGTTACCGTGTTGGGGGGAGTTTAATGGGACAGTGTTACCGTGTTGGGGGGAGTTTAATGGGACAGTGTTACCGTGTTGGGGGGAGTTTAATGGGACAATGTTACCGTTTTGGGGGGAGTTTAATGGGACAGTGTTACCGTGTTGGGGGGAGTTTAATGGGACAGTATTACCGTGTTGGGGGGAGTTTAATGGGACAATGTTGCCGTGTTGGGGGGAGTTTAATGGGACAGTGTTACCGTGTTGGGGGGAGTTTAATGGGACAATGTTGCCGTGTTGGGGGGAGTTTAATGGGACAGTGTTACCGTGTTGGGGGGAGTTTAATGGGACAATGTTACCGTGTTGGGGGGAGTTTAATGGGACAGTATTACCGTGTTCGGGGGAGTTTAATGGGACAATGTTGCCGTGTTGGGGGGAGTTTAATGGGACAGTGTTACCGTGTTGGGGGGAGTTTAATGGGACAATGTTGCCGTGTTGGGGGGAGTTTAATGGGACAGTTTTACCGTGTTGGGGGGAGTTTAATGGGACAGTATTACCGTGTTGGGGGGAGTTTAATGGGACAATGTTGCCGTGTTGGGGGGAGTTTAATGGGTCAGTGTTACCGTGTTGGGGGGAGTTTAATGGGACAATGTTACCGTGTTGGGGGGAGTTTAATGGGACAATGTTGCCGTGTTGGGGGGAGTTTAATGGGACAGTATTACCGTGTTGGGGGGAGTTTAATGGGACAATGTTGCCGTGTTGGGGGGAGTTTAATGGGTCAGTGTTACCGTGTTGGGGGGAGTTTAATGGGACAATGTTGCCGTGTTGGGGGGAGTTTAATGGAACAATGTTACCGTGTTGGGGGGAGTTTAATGGGACAGTGTAGCCGTGTTGGGGGGAGTTTAATGGGACAATGTTACCGTGTTGGGGGGAGTTTAATGCGACAATGTTACTGTGTTGGGGGGAGTTTAAAGGGACAATGTTACTGTGTTGCGGGGAGTTTAATGCGACAATGTTACTGTGTTGGGGGGAGTTTAATGGGGCAGTATTACCGTGTTGGGGGGAGTTTAATGGGACAGTATTACCGTGTTGGGGGGAGTTTAATGGGACAATGTTGCCGTGTTGGGGGGAGTTTAATGGGACAGTGTTACCGAATTGGGGGGAGTTTAATGGGACAGTGTTACCGTGTTGGGGGGAGTTTAATGGGACAGTGTTACCGTGTTGGGGGGAGTTTAATGGGACAGTGTTACCGTGTTGGGGGGAGTTTAATGGGACAGTGTTACCGTGTTGGGGGGAGTTTAATGGGACAATGTGACCGTGTTGGGGGGAGTTTAATGGGACAGTATTACCGTGTTGGGGGGAGTTTAATGGGACAGTGTTACCGTGTGGGGGGAGTTTAATGGGACAATGGTGCCGTGTTGGGGGGGAGTTTAATGGAACAATGTTACCGTGTTGGGGGGGAGTTTAATGCGACAGTGTTACCGTGTTGGGGGGAGTTTAATGGGACAGTGTTGCTGTGTTGGGGGGAGTTTAATGGGACAGTGTTACCGTGTGGGGGAAGTTTAATGGGACAGTGTTACCGTGTTGGGGGGAGTTTAATGGGAGCTGAATTCCTGGAACCACCTGCACAAGACCTATTCCACTAGAATGGGGAAGCCTACATTTAGAAAAAAGAAACTTATTTTTGACATAAGTAAGTAGTTTGTCCCCAGAACTAGTGAACTAGGCTGGGGTTTAGATTTTCAGGTCAGTTCGACTTGAACTGGCCCCAGACTGCCCCAGCTCATTGAACCTGAAGCCAGATCCCGCATCGATAAAGTGCAAACTCAGTGCCAACAGGACAGGACATCTGTCCCAGCTCCAGGTTTCTGTTTGTGTTAAGGTTCCGCACATTGGTCTGCAGCAGAGAAGGCTTTTGTTAAACGAATTGTTTGACCTGGCCAAGTTGAGGTGACGGTGACATTCTGGCTTGGTCCTGTAACTCTACCACTGTCTTTAGCATCAGCTCACGATACCAGGAGTCAACAGGTTGGTAGTAAAAGGTCCGGTATCAAAACCCATTCTTCCTCCCAAGACTGCCTTACCTCACTTTAGAAAAGTAATCCTTGGCACCTTGATTAAATTAACCTATTCTGTTTTACAATCTTCAGATGCTACAGAGCCATTTCCAGTTTTCCAAACTATACATGGTGATTGTTTGCTGCCCGCTGGTGGCTTTGCTGCTGTGCCAAGGAGTGTTGGGGTGTGGCTCTGTACCCCGGAGGGAAATTTACAAACTCAACCGTGCTATCAGGGCTGAGGCAAGAGGCGGGTGGAGAAGGGGGAATTGCTCAGTGAAATCCAATTGTTCCCATCGGGAGAAAGAGGCAGTGTCAGTGAGCATGTCACACTGACACACCCCTACACACAAATCCAGGCAGCTGGCTTGGCGCTGGCACACTCGGGTCATACTCGCCTTACGCGCCAGGGAATGGCATGTGACACTGGGGCAGCAAGCAAGAGAAAGAAGACTAATGTTCCATGAAGTTGCACATTTATGGAGTAGAAGTTCCGATCAGGATAGCAGAATTCACCGGAATAGTGCAGATTTGGATTTATAAGAACATAAGAATTAAGAGCAGGAGTCGGCCATACGGCCCCTCGAGCCTGCTCCGCCATTCAATAAGATCATGGCTGATCATCGACCTCAACTCCACTTTCCCGCCCGATCTCCATATCCCTTGATTCCCCTAGAGTCCAAAAATCTATCGATCTCAGCCTTGAATATACTCAAAGACTCTGCATCCACAGCCCTCTGGGGCAGAGAATTACAAAGATTCACAACCATGAGTGAAAAAATTCCTCCTCATCTCAGTCTTAAATGGCCGACCCCTTATCCTGAAGCTATGCCCCCTAGTTCTAGACTCTCCAGCCAGGGGGAAACAGCCTCTCAGCATCTACCCTGTCAATCCCCCTCAGAATCTTGTATGTTTCAATGAGATCACCTCTCATTCTTCTAAACTCCAGAGAATATAGGCCCAAACTACTCAATCTCTCCTCATAGGACAACCCTCTCATCCCAGGGATCAATCTAGTGAACCTTCGTTGCACCGTCTCTGAGACATGTATGTCCTTTCTCAGATAAGGAGACCAAAAATGTGCACAGTACTCCAGGTGTGGTCTCACCAAAGCCTTGAACAATTGTAGTAAGCTTTCCTTACTCTTGTACTCCAACCCCCTTGCAATAAGGCCATCATGCTATTTGCCTTCATAATTGCTTGCTGTACCTACTTTCTGTTTCATTTTATTCAGGATATTCTCCAGAAGATCTGGATTCAGGCCGCCTTCCCCTTTAACCAAGATATTGTCACACTTCCCATCTCAGACCCCAATGCAGAGGCGCAGCAGCCCAGGGCGCAGTGGTCCATTTTGAAAGCACTTCCCTTATACTGTGAATGAAAGACTTGCATTTATATAGAGCCTTTCAGGATGCCCCAAAGCGCTTTACAGCCAATTAAATACTTTATGTGTAGTCACTGTTGTAATTTAGAAAAACGCAGCAGCCAATTTGCACACAGCAAGATCCCACATACAGCAATGTGATGATGACCAGATAATCTGTTTTTAGTGGTGTTGGTTCAGGAATAAATATTGGCCCAGGACACTAGGGAGGACTCCCCTGCTCTTCTTCATGCCATATGATCTGGGTTTCACGATGACTTAGGAGGGCAATCTTCCTGAGACTGCTCCCAGGCTCTCTGGATTGCCTGGGCGTAGCGATTATTGGAAGATCGGGTATGTCGGAGTGCATGCCTGTAAAGAAATGCATCCGATTTTCCTTCCATTCTTCGAATAGTGCCATGGGATCATTTACATCCACCCGAGAAGGTAAACAGGACCTCGGTTTAACGTCTCATCTGAAAGACGGCACCTCCGACAGTGCAGCGCTCCCTCAGTACTGCACTGGGAGTGTCAGCCTGGATTATGAGCTCAAGTCTCTGGAGTGGGACTTGAACCCATGACCTCCTGACTCAGAGGCGAGAGAGATACCCACTGAGCCATGGCTGACATTGCTGGCTTCACACCACTCAAAATGATCAAACAGTGAAAATAACTTAAACACTTTAATGGACATGAGACATGGAAAGTCAGAGTTGTCAACACTTGGGAGAGAGGCAAGTGGCATTTATTATTGGCAAGACTGATGTATATTTAAATACATGGAGCCAAAGCTTATTTTTAAGAGTAACATCTATCAAAATAGGTGGCATTCCTAAACTTAAAGCGGGTGATGTATGTCCTAAGGAAGGACAGTTGGGTGGTCAGGACAATGTTTAACTGATGCTCGTTCTGGGCATGGGCTGAGTACAACCCTAATCTCTAGATTGAATGACTAGGGTGGAATTCTCCTCTACTGATGGGACACACTGGCCTATGATGCTGGCTGGCCCTGACCTCAGCGGGAGCAGATCCCAGAGTCTCACTATAGGATCCAAATGGTTTGAAATGGACAAATGCCACGGTAGGAATGCACAGCATGCCTGGCAAAATATCCTGGGAATTGTGGTTTATGTCTTCCTTCAGCAGCTCCCTGGTTTAGAATTATAGAACTACAACTCCAGCAACACTGCCCCAACAAATAATACCCACGAGTCAAGCAGTAGCCTCTTCAACTACCAATTTCCCCACAAAAGATGGGACCTGTAATATGCGTCCAGGTAGGATTCCTAAATGAGGGCGGACCTCAGTAGGACGATCCTATCTCTAGTTCCTATCTGGATTCTTGCTGTTATTGTTGTCTAACGGTCTCCATTTACACAGCTCTGTGAGCTTCCACGAAGGGCATCGATAACCATAAGAAAAAAAGCCCGCTTGCTCCCATAGGAGGATTTTACAACAGTCACACCTCCTTCTCTTGGCCCATCCTGGCCTAGATGGGCACCGCACCTTAGATAGGATATATTGGCCTTGGAAGGAGTGCATCGCAGATGTACCAGAATGATACCGGGACTCCATGTTATGAGGAGAGATTACATAAACTAGGCTTGTGTTCCCTGGAATATAGAAGGCTAAGGGGTGATTTGATTGATGTTTTTAGGATTTTGAAAAGAATTGATAGGGTAGATACAGAGAAATTTTTTCTGCTGGCGGGGGAGTCTAGGACAAGGGGACATAACCTTAAAATCAGAGCCAGGCCATTCAGGAGAGACGTTAGGAAACACTTCACGCAAAGGGTGGTAGATGTATGGAACTCTCTCCCACAAAAAGCAGTAGATGCTAACTCAATTAGTAATTTTAAATCTGAGAGCGATAGATTTTTGCTAGACAAGGGTATAAAAAGATATGGGAGCAAAGCGGGTGGATTGAGTTAGGATACAGATCAGCCATGATTTCACTGAATAGTGGAACAGGCTCGAGGGGCTGAATGGCCTCCTCCTGTTCCTCTGTTCACCTGATCAACTCGCTGCACCATTGGAGAGCTCTTGTTTCTCTTTTTTAATAAGACAAAATCTTGAGAGACAATCAATACTTGCTTCAACTAAACTCCTTAAGATGGGATGGGCTTACATTCTACCTCACTTACAAAAGTAAAAATACCTGGAGGGGTAAATTTTAACCTAACCCGTCCAGCGAAAAACTGACAGGATCAGATTGGCTGCTCGTTTTATACCAGTTCCAATTTGATTTTCCATTGACTTCAACGGAGAATAAAATCGGGTGGCCGATATGATCCCATTAGTTTCCCACCGGATGCGTTGGGTTAAAAATCACCCTCCTAGTGAGAGAAATATAGCACAGGTCTGGTCCTTTTAACAGACTGTGGGATGTCCAAATAAACTGGCCTCTTGTGCATCCCTGACTCCCTTCACCCTACCCCCACCATTGGTGGCCGTGCCTTCAGCTGCCTGGGCCCTAAGCTCTGGAATTCCCTCCCTAAACCTCTCCGCCTCTCTTCCTTTAAGTCGCTCCTTGAAACCTAGCTCTGTGACCAAGCTTTTGGTCACCTGTCCTAATATCTCCTTATCTGGCTTAGTGTCAATTTGTGTCTGATAACGCTCCTGTGAAGTGCCTTGGTACGGTTTATTACATTAAAGGTGCTATATCAATGCAATTTGTTGTTGTAAACAGAGAGTACCTAACTGAACAGGTCTGTAACTGGCTCCCACGGGGTCCGTCTTACATAAAGTTGACGTGTAAGGTAAAGGACTTGGCAGGAATGATGGAAAATATTGTTTACTGAATGGAAACCGGTCTCTGTACACCAGCCATGGCCATCTCATCACCTGTGTCACCTTAACAACAGAAAACGAATTACTCCTGCGACATCATCTTTATAACACTCACTGTCAGATCTTAAAGATCGATGGTTACATTTTACCTAGCGCAAGCAATCCTGCTTGTGTCACTGACCTTCCATGGGGTAGGTGGCGTATAAATTCAAAGGAGCAGATATAGCAAAAGGAAAGTGGTGTTTAGAAAGTGCTATTTAATGCCGCTGAATGTGATTGCGGCCATACATTGAATGGCTAACTATGTATTTAATATCTTAAAAATCTTATATCTGCCCGTACATTTTCAAATTTCCTCATTATAATTTCCTATCTCCAGGTTTATAATGGAAATTGCTATGTAATCTTGTGACGGTGTAATTACAGCCTCCCCCGACAAGTTTAGATAGGTCGTTTCTATTCGAAATGTGGACATAGGAATTTATAATGAAGATAAAAAACTAAGGACACAACGTCTGACATTAACATGGAGATTGAATTATGTCAGCGCTCCCTTGGTCTAACGCCCATCCTCCACCGTCTAGCCCCACTCCACCTGAAGACTGCACTTGGTCTTGCCTTGCTGTGAGCTAGACATTCTTTTACGCAGCGAGTTGTTGTGATCTGGAATGCGCTGCCTGAAAGGGCGGTGGAAGCAGATTCAATAATAACTTTCAAAAAGGAATTGGATAAATACTTGAAAAGGAGAAATATGCAGGGCTGTGGGGTAAGAGCCGGGGGGAGTGGGACTAATTGGAGAGCTTTTCCAAAGAGCCAGCACAGGCACGATGGGCCGAATGGCCTCCTCCTGTGTTGTACAATTCGATGATTTCTATGATTTTTATGACTGTAAATTAAAGGATGCAAATTTTCATCCCACGAGTACTGTTTGTCAGTCCTTTTGATTATATTTACTTAGAGGGCCAATATCAGCATCTTTAGAAAGATCAAACTGCTTCGTAGAGTTCTCACTGCTTTATTTCTATTTACTTTCCTTGCTCTTTTTTATAATGTTGATGGTTTAAAAAGCGAACGCTGAGGCCAAGGTGGAGCTGGTTTGCTGCAGTTACCTAACAGTGTGTGGGAGCTGGCTTGGTACGAGCACTCATGTAATCATTAACCACTTCTGATTGCACGATCACGCAGTTTCCACGGTGCAGGTTACTGCAGTCCCTACTGTTGCTGTAACTCCTCCAGTCAGTTCCCAGAGCATGTTATCAACACTCACTGCTACAATAGAAATATATTTTTTTTAAATCACAATGTGTTAAAAGCTCATCAGAACTCTTTGTAACCATTTCACACTTAAAGGGTCCCTGATGTTGTGACTCCCTCTTTAAAAAGGTCGCTGAGATGTTCCTGAGATACACAGACTGCTGCTTGTTGTATATTCTTCCCATGACAGAAGAGGGGGCATTTCAAATAAAACCACCTCCAACCAACACGTGCCATTTCCCACTGCTGCTCTGCGCAAACGCTAATCGTTAAAACACAGGCCACAGTTATCGGCTTATGCACTAAGCCGGGTCGATATCCAGAAAGGGTCAAGGAAGACGGAGTGTAATTTTGGTTAGAACGGATAAACACCCACTAATCCTGGGCACAACAGCTGTTCCAGCCTTAAGTAACAACTATCATTAAATTAATCTCTGCGAGACCCTGGAATTGCAAAGTTACTGCGCTGTGTGATCAGCAGGTGCATCATTCACACCAACTCCACAAAATGTTTTCTCAAACTTTACAAAATGTCTAAAGGGCCATTCTGGGCCAACATCTCACACTTAAACGTGAGCGTGAGGCATGATTCTTGTTTTATAATAATGTGTTTACTATGTACAAATGTACACTTTTTACAATGAGTTCTCCGAATGTTGGTGGTGCTGGCAGGGCTGCCCATCACTGGGTGCCCCATCAAACTGAGAGGCCTGCTAGGCCCTTTGAGGGGCACTGAGTCAGCCAGCCACGTGGAACAGGCTACATGTCACGCAGGCCAGGTGCAAGTGAGAGGTTCTCTGTCCTGAAGGATATTCGTGAAAACATTCAGCTTTTGCAAACCCGCAACCTCCACCACCTAGAAGGACAGGGCCTTGGTGAGACCACACCTTGAGTACTGTGTGCAGTTTTGGTCGCCTTATCTGAGGAAGGATGTTCTTGCCATGGAAGGAGTTCAGCGAAGATTCACAAGGCTGATACCTGGGATGGCAGGAATGATATATGAGGAGAGATTGGGTCGATTGGGCTTATACTCGCTGGAGTATAGAAGAATGAGAGGAGATCTCATCGAAACATATAAAATTCTGACAGGTCTGGACAAACTAGATGCAGGAAGAATGTTCCCGATGGTCGGAGAGTCCAGAACCAGGGGTCATAATCTAAGGATAAGGGGTAAGCCATTTCGGACAGAAATTAGGAAGAATTTCTTCACCCAGAGAGTGGTGAACCTGTGGAATTCTCTACCACAGAAGGTAGTCGAGGCCAAGTCATTAAATATATTCAAGAATGAGTTAGATATATTTCTTAAAGCTAAAGGTATCAAGGGATATGGGGAGAAGGCAGGTACAGGGTACTGAGTTTGGATGATCAGCCATGATCTCATTGAATGGCGGAGCAGGCTCAAGGGGCCGAATGGCCTACTCCTGCTCCTATCTTCTATGACAAGGGCAGCAGGTGCACAGGAAAACCATCCCCTCCAAGTCAAGCACCACCCTGACTTGGACATATATTCATCATTCCTTCATCGCCGCTGGGTCAAAATCCTGGAAGTCCCTCCCTAACAGCATTGTGGGACCACATTCACCACATGGACTGCAGCAGTTCAAGAAGGTGGCTCACCACCACCTTCTCAAGGGCAACTAGGGATGGGCAATAAAATGCCAACCTTTCCGGCGATGGTCATATCCCGAGAACGAATTTTTAAAAATTGGAATCCTTAAAATAATGCCAAGATCTGGTGTATCTCTGTGTCAGTCTAGTTTCCAGCCCATCCAGAAGTGTTGGTGGGAGCAGTTCAGAAGTGCTGTGGAGTTTCGGGGCCACAATTACTAGTTTGCTATTCCAGTACCATAACCAGTGCAGTACCGTACCCAATATTAACTGCAATATCGTTTTACACTTTGTTACTTAGCTGTATGATTGTTGCACTATTTGGAAAACTCAAGCTCAATTATTTATAGGATCTGCCATTCTTAATGTGCAACTCGGTGCAGACCAGTCTTAGCTGGGACTGTCCCGCCCTTGCTGCACTGGATGTGCAATTGCAGTTCATGAGGATCTCGACCCTTATGGGGAGCCCTTGAAGCAATCTATGCCCAATCCCAATGAGCAGAGCACGGTGTCACTTTGTACTGAACTTGTACAGAAATTAGCCAACTGGGCCAACGCCCAGCAACAACCAGGATTGACGTGGTCAGTTGTCAGATCAACCACTCGTGAATGAAAGCTGCACCTTATCACATTTCTCACAAACACCTCCTGCAATAAATCATTTTAAAGTGCAGCGACTCTTGTTACACAGGAAAATGTCCACAGCAGGATATCGCAAACAGAAATGAGTTAAATGGCTCAGTTACTCTGTTTTTGGTTGTATTTGTTCAGGAAGGAATGTTGACTAAGATCCTAGGAGAACTAACTCACTGCTCCTCTTCAAATATCACCAGAATGATACCGGGGGGTAAAGGGGTTAAATTATGAGGACAGGTTGCACAGACTGGGCTTGTATTCTCTCGAGTTTAGAAGATTAAGGGGTGATCTAATTGAGGTGTTTAAGATAATTAAAGGATTCGATAGGGTAGATAGAGAGAAACTATTCCTCTGGCAGGTGGAGTCCAGAACAAGGGGACAGAACCTTAAAATTAGAGCCAGGCCGTTCAGGGGTGATGTCAGGAAGCACTTCTTCACACAAAGGGTGGTGGAAATCTGGAACTCTCTCCCCCAAAATGCTGTTGAAGCTGGGGGTCAATTGAAAATTTCAAAACTGAGATTGATTTTTTGTTGGGTAAGGGTATTAAGGGATACAGAGCCAAGGCGGGTAGATGGAGTTAAGATACAGATCAGCCATGATCTCATTGAATGGCAGAACAGGCTCGAGGGGCTGAATGGCCTACTCTTGTTCCTGCATTCCTATAAATAATTGCCTCAGATCTTTAACATTCAACAGAATGGGCAGACGGGGTCTCAGTTAAATATCTCATCCGAAAGATGACACCCCTGACAGTGCAGCACTCCCTCAGTACTGCACTGGTGTCTCTGGCTGGATTATGTGCTCAAGTCTTGAACCCAGAACCTTTTGACCCAGCGGGGAGGGTGCTATCACTGACCAAGCTGACAGTCACAAGGCAGATAAATTGTGTGCTACAGCACTCTGTTGTGTATATCAAAGAGGATTAAACGGGAAAGGGGTTTCTGCGAGCTCCTGGCTGCTCCCGCTGTCTGGTGAAATGAAAGCAGGTTTAACTCTGAACTTTCCACGGACTTTCAACTGACATCATCAGCCACTCACCTCTGAACAACGGCTGCTCTCGGGAAAGGGGCCTACATTTCAAAACCAGCAACGTAAATTATTAAAATTCTAACCGCTAGAATCTGGAAATGATTGAACCCGGCCAAAGCCTGACCCAAGCAATATGAGAGGCCAATTCCAAATGTCCGCTGTGTAGCTGCCTTGGCTCTCTGGAGAAGTCTTGCACCCAGCATGCAAGTGTTAAAGAAACAAAGGTGGTCTCAAGGGTGTGAAACATTGGGGTTGTTACTCATGCTCCTTAGCGCAGGAGAAATTGCTGTAACTTTATAGTGTTTTCATCTATGCTAAGAAGCATAGGTAAGCACCACTGCCATTTTAAAACTTAAACACTGTAGAGGGAGCTTTACTCTGTATCTAACCCGTGCTGTACCTGCCCTGGGAGTGTTTGATGGGACAGTGTAGAGGGAGCTTTACTCTGTATCTAACCCGTGCTGTACCTGCCCTGGGAGTGTTTGATGGGACAGTGTAGAGGGAGCTTTACTCTGTATCTAACCCGTGCTGCACCTGTCCTGGGAGTGTTTGATGGGACAGTGTAGAGGGAGCTTTACTCTGTATCTAACCAGTGCTGTACCTGCCCTGGGAGCGTTTGATGGGGATACTGGATGAAGTAGATGTGGTATTAGCATTTATGGCTATGCTAAGCCCAAACTTCGCCAACATTTAAATGAAAAAAAACTGTGTTTGAACTTTAAGTAAAAACTCTTTATAACCTTGGAAATAGTTAACTAAGGCATTGCATAAAATCAAATTGGCATAACGATTTCAAAATCAGTTGGATTAGTGACAATCCAAATATAGTCAAATGGCTTGATAAGGTCAGTAGCAGCAAAACGAGTGCTTATAATCTTTGTATATAGAGGACAAACCTGGTGACAATCTGCGCACGCTGACAAATAGGAATTTGATTCTCAGGTGCATAGACCTGCCTATCCTATTTTTTAAATGACCAAATCTGTCTTGTTTATGAGGAGAAAGTTTTCCAGGGTGTCCGGAAGAGTTATTCTAGATCAAAGCCTCTGTGTGTCGCTGAGGCCCTGCGTGCACTTACACTGTCTGTTATTCTAAACTTTTCTTCAAACTTTCTTCTAGAAACAAAAATAGGATTAGCCATGACTGGTGGTGCAACGACGTCACTGCGAGCAGCTCTGTATGGTTGTGGCCACACCGACCACACATCACCTCGGGTTAGCAGCAGCGCTGAGATGTTGAGCTGCTGAAATAGGGAGGTGTTCAATCTGGCCTGTCCCTTTAAGGCCACTGTTCTGGCATTCTGTGTGTCCCAAACCCGCAACCTCCACCACCTAGAAGGACAAGGGCAGCAGGCTCATGGGAACACCACCACCTCCAAGTCACACACTATCCTTAATTGGAAATATATCGCCGTTCCTTCAATGTCACTGGGTCAAAATCCTGGAACCCATCCCTAACAGCACCTTCACCACACGAACTGCAGTGGTTCAAGAAGGTGGCTCACTACCACCTTCTCAAGGGCAATTAGGGATGGGCAATAAATGCTGGTCTTGCCAGCGATGCCCAGAACCCATGAATGAAAACAAAGAAGTGTTCAACCTGGCCTGTCCCTTTAAGGACACTCTCTGTGTGGAAGAGGTCCAAATAGGTGCATCCTGAGGTCAATAAGCGGCTAATTGCTGCAGGAAGTTTCCGCAGAGAGGCAGCTGCTTGTGAATCCCTGGCTCCTGTCCTTGACAAAGAGCACCTTATTAAGGTCATAAAAAGCCGCAGGAAAAGTCTGGTCTTTCTTTTTTTAATGCTTTTGTCAGTTTGAAAGGAGATGGGCAAGAATTTTTGTATATTATTTTTCCAATCTACATTCTGGGAGTACTTTGAAGAAAAAGTCATCCGTCAGACTTTCCTTTCCGTTTCACAGACTGTGAATGCCACTAAAGGTTTTTAAACGTTAACTCACATCAACCCCTGAACGTCTCCCCGCTGTTTCGTAATCGCTGGTAACCAATTCTGTACTGTTATCGTTTGTGCCAGAAAATATCCCCACACCACTTGGCACGTAACCCCGTGACCCTTCGAACTGAGTTATTATCAGAAGCTGAGCCTGGATCCATGAACTGAGCCCGCCCTGAAACCCAGCCAGCACTGCAGCGCCAGCCCTTTAAAGACTCCTGAAAAGATAGATAATTTATCCCAAAGCACCATAGCTTTGTTAAATGGCCAAATTAATAACTGCTGAGAATTAGATTAATATTGGGTTAATAATCCCTTAGACTTGGCATTGAAAATAACTTTTGTAGCAGTTGCAAATATAAAGAAATAGTATATTTTTTCTCCCTCAATGTTATTTTTCCAGATTACAGAAAGAGATATCATTTGAAGAGCCACAGTCTATACTCTGTGGAGGGCGGTGGGAACAGATGTTTTTTAATGCAAATTGTTTTACAAAGAAAATAGTTAAACACTTTTTGTTGAAGATATGGCCCTTAAAAAAATGTCTGTTTGCTGTGATTCTCCCTTTGCTAACGTCCCAGGAAATCACTTGCATCACATTCTTGCAGGTTTGGATTGCATTCTTCTTGCAGGCTGTTGGATTATACATTTCAAGGCAGTGTTGCGATTATCAGAGAAATGTTAGTAGTGCGTCTTTTTGACCAAATAGACCGAGTGAGACAGATTGCAAACTCATTTGGGCACGTGGAGCTATGTTCACTTGTCAGTGAGAATGATCATGTTTCTAAACTAAAATGAGTGCTCCTCTGTCCAAACCAGGGAGACTTGGGATCTGAGGATGAGGGTTGGGTGTGATGCTCTCCCTCTGTCCATGAAACGGGACGTGTACAGATGGCAATATTTGCAGAGCCTGCCTTAGGCCACTATCCGGTTTCAGACCAGAAATGTATCTTCCTTGAATGGGTTCTCTAGAAAATTTCTAAAATGTAAACAAGACACTGAAAACGTCCCTTTAGAATAGAAATACATTTTTCCCCCTTGTTCCTGTGAAATGGCAGCACCAGTGATCCTGTCGCTAGCTAAACATCACACTGTCCGGGAAACAGTATCCCAACGTCTCGTAGCGGTGCAGATTGAGTGACTGTTGACAATTTGTGAGCTTTTCAGGTCACAGCTGGCTGCTGCTCCCAAGCCAAGGTGGTAACCTTAGGCTGCGGCCTTCGTGTTGACCACTTGCAGAAATACAAACAACTAGGGTGGCCAACCCTCCAGGAGTGGCCTGGAGTCTCCAGGAATTAAGATTAATCTCCAGGACACCATAGGGAGTGTTAAAAAATTCTGTTCTAAAAAAATCTTTTGTTTACTAGTCATAAAAATATTGGACATGGGAAATGAGGCTGTTTGACAGACAGTCAAGAATCATCCAATCGGGCAATGAAGAACATAAGAAATAGGAGCAGGAATCGGCCCTTCGAGCCTGCTCCGCCATTCAATGAGATCATGGCTGATCTTCTGCCTCAATTCCATTCACCGGCCCTATCGCCATATCCCTTGATGCCTTTACTAGTCAGAAATCTATCGACTCCTGTTTTGAATATACCCAATGACTGAGCCTCCACAGCCCTCTGGGGTAGAGAATTCCAAAGATTCACCACCCTCTGCGTGAAGAAATTTCTTCTCATCTCAGTCCTGAATGGCCTACCCTTTATCCTGAGGCTGGGGCCCCTGGTTCTAGACGCCCCAGCCAAGGGAAACATTCTCCCAGCATCCACCCTATCAAGCCCTGTAATAATTTTGTATGCTTCAATGAGATCCCCTCTCATTCTTCTGAATTCAAGAGAATGCAGGCCTAGTTTACTCAATCTCTTCTCATAGGACAGTCTGTTCACTTTCTGATTGGCCGTGGGAAGGCAGGGCACTGCGAAGATGGACTTGTTGGACAACCAATGGCGAGAGTGTGGGGGCGGAGCACTGAGGATGGACGTGTCGGTCAACCAATGGCGAGAGTGTGGGGGGGGGGGGGAGCAATGCGAAGATGGACGTGTCGGTCAACCAATGGCAAGAGTGTTGGGGGGCGATTGGAGGCAGGAGGTCATGTGATGAAGGAATATGTCCAACCAGAGTTGGCAATCCTATACACAACTGGTCTGTCATCATCTGTAAAGAGAAAAGACAGGATAACATTGTAGGGCCACACGGGTTGCACATTAGCAGGTGTACAGTTTATTCTTCTTCTGAAGAGTCTATGCCCGATACAGTAACCTGCCTTCTATTTACAGATGTTGATTGATCTGCTGTCTCTCTCCAGAATTTGCAGTTTTATTTCCTTTTTATTTGTACCTTGCAGGTTGCATGCTAGTAGGTTGCATGGCTGCAGAGGTTGCACGCTAGTAGGTTGCATGGCTGCAGAGGTTGCACGCTAGTAGGTTGCATGGCTGCAGAGGTTGCACGCTAGTAGGTTGCACGGCTGCAGAGGTTGCACGCTAGTAGGTTGCATGGCTGCAGAGGTTGCACGCTAGTAGGTTGCATGGCTGCAGAGGTTGCACGCTAGTAGGTTGCATGGCTGCAGAGGTTGCACGCTAGTAGGTTGCATGGCTGCAGAGGTTGCACGCTAGTAGGTTGCACGGCTGCAGAGGTTGCACGCTAGTAGGTTGCATGGCTGCGAGGGTTGCACTCTAGCAGGTTGCGTGGCTGTGGGGGTTGCACTCTAGCAGGTTGCGTGGCTGTGGGGGTTGCACGGCTGCAGAAGTTGCGCACTGGTCGGTTGCACAGCTGCAGGGGCTGCACACTAACAGATCAGGAACAAGGGAACAGTAGTCGGCCAGTCAGTCCATCATGTCTGCTCCGCCTCCAATCAGATTGTGGCTGATCTGTACCTCAACTCCATTTGCCCGCCTTTTCTCCATCTCAGTCCTGAAATTTCAATTGTCTCCAGCATCCACAGCCATTCGGAGGAGAGTTTTCCAGATTTCCCTTTGTGTGTAAAACTGCTTCCTGATTTCACCCCCGAATGGCCTAGCTCTAATTTTGAGGTTTTGCCCCCTTGTTCTTCATCCTCCCACCAGAGGAATAGTTTCTATCTACCCCATCAAATCCTTTTATCATTTTAAACATCTCGATTAGATCACCTCTCAAACTTCTAAACTAAAGGGAATACAAGCCAGATTTATGCAACCTGTGCTTATATGTTAACCCTTTTACCCCCGGTATCATTCTGGTGAACCTGCACTGCACCTCCTCCACACCAATATATCCTTCCTCAGGTGCGGTGCCCAGAACTGAACGCAGTTACTCCAGATGGGGTCTGACCAAGGCTCTGTACAACTGAAGCATCACTTCCTGACTTTTATATTCCAGCCCCCTTGAGATAAAGGCCAACATTCCTTTAGCCTTTCTGATTACCTTTGTGCCTGTGCACTACCTTTTAGTGATTTGGGTTAATGGACACCCAAATCCATTTGATTCTCCACAGCTCCTAGTCTCTCACCATTAAGAAAATATTCCAGTTTCTCTTTCTCAGATCCAAAGTGGATGACCTCACACTTCCCCACAATGAACCCCATCTGCCATAGTTTTTCCCACTCACTGTCTATGTAACTTCCTGCTCCCAACCACACAACTTAATGGGCCTCCTAACTTAGTGTCATCTCCAAGTCATTGATATATGTGGGGAAAAGCTGAGGCTCTAGTACAGATCCCTGGGGAACATCACTTGTCACACCAGAGAACATTCCCTACATTCCCACTCTCTGTCTCCTACCTCCTAACCAATCACCAACCTGTGTCACAAAGTTACCTCCAATTCAATGCACTCTCACTTTTGTTCATCTCTTGTGTGGAACCTTATTAAATGCCTTCTGGAAGTCCATACAGACAACATCTGTAGATACTCCCCTATCCACCATGCTAATAAGTGCTTCAAAAAATTCAACTAGATTAGTCAAACATGACCTACACTTCAAAATCTATGCTGACTCTCTTTGATCAGCTGATATTTATCGAAGCACTCCGTTATTCTGTCTCTGATGGTAGGTTCAGGTAACCTCCCCATAATTGATGTTAACCTGACAGGTCTGTATTTACCTGCTTTCTCTCTCCCTCCCTTCTCAAATAATGGAGTGACATTTGCAATTTTCCAATCCAAAGGCACAATTCCTGAATCTAGAGAGCTTTGGAAAATTATGACCAACTCATCTGCAATTTCTTCACCTATTTTGTTTAATATCCTGGGATGGAAACCATCAGGTCCTGGAATTCTGTCTGTCTTAAGTCCCATTATTTTCTCCATTACCATTTTAAAACTTGTATTAAATCCACTAAGTTCCTCCCCTTGACTTATTTCTAGGTTCCCTTGTACCGCTAGTATTTTCTCCTCTTCCTTCACTTTGAAAACAAATACAAAGTATTCATTTAACAAGTCTGCCACTTCCTTCTCCATTCTAGTCTTGCCTGCATCCTTCTTTAATGGGCCCATATTCCCTTTTACCTCTCTTTCTCTTTAATATATTTATAAAAACTTTTGTTATTAGCTTTGATAAGCAAAGTTTTGTTTGTTTGGAAGCTTTTTCAATTCCCTTTTTGCACCTGATTACTTTCTTTGTACTGCTTTGCTTTTTATAGCTCTCCTAGCCCACTGGATTTCCACTTTCTCGTTCATTTATGTAAACTTTTTATTTTAGCTTGATACTGTCTCTTACCTTGTTTGTTTACCATTGTTGGTTAACGACACAAAAGGAGCTTTTGCCGTTTAGGGTTATGTACTGGTTTTGAATCATACCAAATACTTCTTTGAATACTTCCCACTGTTTGTCACATTAACAGTTCAGTTTATTGCTCACCCCTTGAAGCTTGCTTTACTTAAATTTAACACCTTGGTTTGTGTCTGTCCCTTCTCTCCCAAACAAGATTGTAGAGTATGCAGGAGATGCACACTTGAGGAGCTAGGATGGCTGCAGAGGATGCACAATAGCACGCTGCGTGGCTGCAGAGGATGCACAATAGCATGCTGCGTGGCTGCAGAAAATGCACATTAGCATGCTGCTTGGCTGCACATTAGCACGATGCGTGGCTGCAGAGGAGCACAACAGCACGCTGTGAGGCTGCACATTAGCATGCTGCATGACTGTAGAGGAGCACAATAGCATGCTGCATGACTGCAGAGGAGCACGACAGCATGCTGCATGGCTGCAGAGGAGCACAATAGCACGCTGCAGAGGATGCACAATCACACTGCATGGCTGCAGAGAATGCACAATAGCATGCTGCATAACTGCAGAGGAGCACAATAGCATGCTGCATGACTGCAGAGGAGCACGACAGCATGCTGCATGGCTGCAGAGAAGCACAATAGCATGCTGCAGAGGAGCACAATAGCATGCTCCGTGGCTGCAAAGGATGCACAATCGCACGCTGCATGGCTGCAGAGAATGCACACCAGCATGCTGCGTGACTGCAGAGGAGCACAATAGCACGCTGCGTGACTGCAGAGGAGCACAATAGCACGCTGCGTGACTGCAGAGGATGCACATTAGCATGCTGCGTGACTGCAGAGGAGCACAATAGCACGCTGCGTGACTGCAGAGGATGCACATTAGCATGCTGCGTGACTGCAGAGGAGCACAATAGCACGCTGCGTGACTGCAGAGGAGCACAATAGCACGCTGCGTGACTGCAGAGGATGCACATTAGCATGCTGCGTGGCTGCAGAAGAGCACAATCGCACGCTGCATAGCTGCAGAGGAGCACAATAGCATGCTGTGTGGCTGCAGAGGAGCACAACACACTGCGTAGCTGCAGAAGAGCACAATAGCACGCTGCATAGCTGCAGAGAAGCACAACTGCACACTGCGCGGCTGCACAATAGCAGGTTGCAGGAGATGCACACTTGAGCTGGCACCAACACAGTGTCGGGCGGGGTTGCACAGTTGAGACTAGAGGCTGCAACGCTGCAGAAACGGCCCGCTTGCCGAGCCTGGACCGCTGCAGCCCGGTCAGCGCGCGCCTCCTCGCTGATTGGCCCGCTCCGGCTGCGCGGCGCCGACCCGTTTGACTTTCAACAGCCCTTCATCGGGAGCGCGCGGGGCGTGACAGCGCCGCCGAGAAGCCCAGCACCAGGCCTGACGATACAACTATTGCCCCATTAGTAGTATTTAAACAGATACCTGCATGTACAGTGCCGCTCACTCTATTGCCCGTTAAGCGGTGCCGCGCCTGGCCGTGCCCGCGCGCGCGCAGCCCCGAGAGCGAGCGGTTTGTTCTCGCGGCCGCCGCGCGCCCCCGCTCCTCACCAATCTCCGGCATTTTTGCTGGACTCCAGACCTACGCAACGGCCTTAGATACCAAAAGCCAATCAGAAGGCGGTGTTCGCCGGCAGTGCCCGCCCCTACCACCTGACCGGACCAATCGGCGTGAGGCACTGCCTGCCGTCAGCTGGTGCCGCTCGCTCAGTGTCCCTCCGCGACCTATGTTTACCAGAGACGATGTTTCTATCGATACTTTGTACCTCATATCATGGATTACAACGATTTCCACAGTGCCACTATTCGCCAATAAAGTTGTGCCCATAAGCGGCTTTTGCTGTTCTGATTGATTTCTAACCAAAAATTAATGATAAAGACACGTACTATTTTCCGAGGCCTTCATTTAAAAAGCTGAGGCTTTTCGGACGACAACAGTGACGGACGTGCCCTCTCAGCCAATCCCAGTGAAGCATTTTAGCCCCGCCCTTTACCTCCGCCCCATTTAAAAAGAGAGCTCGAAAGAGGGCGGAGCCAATTGCAGCCAGCCGTCCAATCGAAACGCCCTAAAGCTAAGAGGGGCGGGGTTATAACCGTGACGTATATAAGGCTAAAGTAGTTCTGGGTATTACCCCGGTGAAGCGGCCCCGCCCCCTCCGCCGTGCGGCCGCGGAGGGAGCAAGCCTATAAATAAGCGGTGCGCTGCGGGCCGATGGCAATGAGTTGTAAACGCTCCCGGGTGGAGGGAGTATATCTGCGGCGGAGGAGGAGCGGCACTGCCGACAACAAGAAGGAAATTATATAAAATATATAACATTAATATAAGAATACAACAAAAATATATATATTTAAAAAACTACACTTAAAAGACAAGAAGAAAAAAAAACAAGCGACGAGCGGCTCCCTCAGATTCTCCCTCACTGACTCTCCATTCGCACCGCCGCCCGGAACAGCCGAGTAAGTACCAGAACCTTCTCCGCTCGGGGGCTGAGGGGGGCGAGTGTGAGGTGGGAGTGAGTGAGTGTGAACGGAGTGAGTGTGAGGCGATGTGTGTGAGGGGGGTGAGTGTGAGGCCGCTGCCGCAGTCGGTTGGATGGTTCGCTGTTATTTGAAGCCCCGCTCTCGGGGAAGCGGCGGTTATTGCCCCCCCCCCCCAAAACAACCCCCCCCGCCCCCAAAACAACTCTTCCCCCCAACAC
>JASTWF010000038.1:2699410-2731910 GCA_030390025.1 Squalus acanthias
CCCCCCCCCCCCCCCCCCCCCCCCCCCCCCCCCCCCCCCCCCCCCCCCCCCCCCCCCCGGATAAAACTTGTTCTCCCCTCCTGCCATTTAACTCTGTCGTTACTTTATTTGCTCCTCTCCCTCCTGATTGCTGGGTGTAATCGCTCTGTCACTGGTATTAAAGGGCTAGTAATTTCGCTGACTGTCTGTCTGTGGCATTTAAAGGGCTTGTGTAAAGCTGGCATGGTGCCTGCTTCTGATATGCGTGGTATTTAAAGGGTGTATGGTGCCCTGCCTGGTACTTGGAGCCTCTTGCCTGGCATTGTGAGGGTGCCTATGTTTGAGTCCTACTCCTGTATCTCTGTCATGGGGAGGGTTAATTGGCTCATTTGCATTCTGCCTGGTATTTGCAGTTTGTGACGTTCATTCATTCTGTGCGCTTCACAATCACGAGTTTGACGTCAATGTGGGACCTGGAGCAAAAAAGAAGCTGGGAGCCTTCCAAATATCATCTCTCACCCCTGAACATACACAGCCCTTTTATATAAAAAGAATGCCCATGTCTTTTCCCCTTGGATCTGTTGCCTGGGTATTTTGAGGATGTTATTTATTCTCGATCGATGGTGCAGATTCTGCAGATTGCTGCACTCTGATCTGTTTTTCTAATTCCAATTGGACAGTTGCCTCAGTTGCTCAATCTGTGACGTAGGTGTTTGATTTATTTTGAAGGTTGTCGATTTATTTTTTTCGAAAGCCATCTGCCTTTAATTTGACCTGTAGTAATTTTGCGTCAGTGTTGCTCTTAGAATACTTGAGGTGGTGGGACGTAGGATCCTTTTCAGTCAGTGTAACCCTTCCGTCTTCATATGGTTTAACATTTAATACGAGGAGCACCTTCTTGACACTAAACTGCAAGGTGTAAATTATTCAATTGCTCTGTATAACATGAAAATGGATGTGACATTGAAATAATGGCACTGAAGTTTTGCCTTTCTCTCCTTACTTTATTCTTTTTTTTTCCCCCTTTCAAGGAACAAACAACAATTGCTAACTTGAGGAAAACAAAAATTCCACCCTAACCAGCACTTTGTAAGAAATCTGAGGCGATCTAAACACTGCCTTTCAGGAGTTTAATATATATTATATATTTTCTTTTGGTTTGCAACGCAGAGTTTACAACTCATTCTGGTGATTGAGCAGCTATGCAGCTTGAAATCCAAGTAGCACTCAATTTTATTATCTCATATTTGTACAATAAACTCCCAAGGCGCCGAGTCAACATCTTTGGGGAGGAGTTGGAACGGCTGCTGAAGAAGAAATATGAAGGTCACTGGTACCCGGACAAGCCATACAGAGGGTCTGGGTACAGGTGTATACACGTAGGGGAGGCCATCGACCCAGTCATCGAGCGAGCTGCCAAAGAAAGTGGACTGGACATGAAGGACGTTCGTGACAACCTGCCTCAGGACCTGAGTGTCTGGATAGACCCCTTCGAGGTGTCGTATCAGATTGGAGAGAAGGGGCCCATCAAGGTGTTGTATGTGGATGACAACAATGATACCGGAACTGACTTGGACAAAGAAATCAAAAACAGCTTCAACCCCGAGGCCCAGGTCTTTATGCCCATTTGTGACCCAGCCGGGGGCTCATCTGTATCCAGCTCCCCGTCTCCCCCATTTGGTCACTCTGCTGCCGTGAGCCCCACTTTCATGCCTCGTTCCGCCCAGCCTTTAACATTCACCACTGCCACCTTCGCTGCTACAAAGTTCGGCTCGACCAAAATGAAGAGCAGCGGCCGCAACAACAAGGTCGCTCGCGCATCCCCCACCAACCTTGGCTTGAACATGAATAACCTGCTGAAGCAGAAAGCCATGTCGACATCCATGCACTCTCTCTATGGGCTTGGTGTGGGAAGCCAGCCGCAACAACAGAAGACTTCAGCCCTCTCTCCCAATGCCAAGGAGTTTGTTTTCCCTGGCATCCAGGGGCAGGGCGGTACCAGTGCAATGTTCCCAGGGGAGAGTCCCCTAAACCTCAGCCCTCTCCAGTATGGTAACGCCTTCGACATGTTTGCCTATGGAGGCCTCAATGAAAAATCCTTTGTGGATGGTCTGAATTTCAGCCTCAGTAACATGCAGTATTCTAACCAGCAGTTCCAACCTGTCATGGCTAATTAAAGGGGGGGGGGGGAAGGAAAATTCTATACATATAAATATTAAGCCCTAATTGTAAAAGTTTAAACTTAACTGAACCCAAGGGAGTCCCCCCCCCCCCCCCTTAACCCCCTTGAGATAACTTTTTCCTTTTTTAAAAAAATGTTTTTTTGGAATGGGCGGGGGGGGATACGCTTGTAGTTTGGCGCTTGGTTATTTAAAAGCATCAAAAAATAGTTTTGTTTTTGCCAACCAAGCACAAAGATGATTTTATATGGACTGTACCTTTTTAAAAAGAAAAAAAATTAAAAAAAGAAAAAACAAAAAATGTTGTGGAGATGAGACCTCCTCGAACAGTATTTACACTTGGACAGGACATGGGCTGATTTAAGAATTGGCACTAATAATAAAAGTGGGATTTCTGGTCTTTTTGTAATTGTATAATTTAATTTAGTATGAAGTTTGTAAAATATCAGAGTATATATTGTTTCTACAACATGGTATTGCATTTATATCTTTTTACTACTTCAGTGATCTGTGATGGCTGCGATAGCTTGCATTATATTTTTTTTTACAAATCGTTGTAAAAAAAATAAATCCATATTCAGAGGCATCAAACTACTCTTAAAGATTGTGTACAGGATATTCCCTAGTGATGGTGTTTAAAGTGTAGAAATTTCAGCTTTTTTTGGAAAAACATGAGAGTTGTATTTTCTGTTAAGAGTTTAAAAAAAAAAGTAAATTTTTTTTGCTATATATTATGGACAAATGTAATCGTAAATATTAATTTTGTACCTACCTTGTGCAATACTTGATAAAAACAGTATAACAAAGTATTTTGAGTCTGTGTCTTACCTGTTAAGAGGGACTGAGATAGTTTATATTGGTAAAAGTTTGTATTAAAATGCTTCAAAAACTACAAGTCTTGGGGCTTCTTTTCCTCTGCTTCATATCATTGTCAAATAATATTTAATACTATATGTGCACCATAGTGTCAAACCAGATACATTGTGAAGGCCTGAGCATTTTTTAATTTTGTGACATTAGTTCATTACATTTTTCTTAATTCTGCACCATTCCCAAAATCAGGAAGTGGAGCAGTTGGGATCCAGTGGCAGACTGCTGGTGTTGCATCCTCATTTTTTAGACCAAAATTTATAAATACACTTGCCCAAAATAAACTATGCAGCAGAGGATCTATATTCCACTAATCTGTACAGCCTCTTTAAAAAGAAAATAAGCTGATTGTATTCCCTTGAGTTTAGAAGGTTGAGAGGTGATCTAATTGAGGTGTTTAAAATGATAAAGGGATTTGACAGGATAGATACAGTGGAACTATTTCATCTGGTGGGGGAATAGAGAACAAGGGGGCATAACCTTAAAATTAGAGCTAGGTTGTTCAGGAGTGAAGTCAGGAAGTACTTCTTAACACAAAGGGTGGTGGAATTCTGGAACTCTATCCTAGAAGGCTGTGGATGCTGGGGACAGTTAAAATTTCAAGAAAGATCGCTAGATTTTTGTTGGGTAAGGGTATCAGGATATGGAGTAAAGGTGGGTAAATGGAGTTTAGGTACAGATCAGCCATGATCTAATTGAATTGGGGAACAGACTCGAGGGGCTGAATGACCTCCTGTTTCTGTTTTCTGTGATCAGCATCTGCACCTTTTGTCTTGACCATCCTGGCGAGTGAGGCTGTGTATTAACTCGCTTGTGTATATCAGGTGCCTGATGCCAATAGTTCCATTACTTGTGCACTAACTGCGCAATGCATAAGCAAAGTGGCACATGTCTTGTGTGCAGTTAGTGTGTGAGCTGTACAGGGTGGGCGTGTGTCCTTTTATAAGAGATGCTGACCTCTACATTTTTATGTGAAAGTAAATCTTCACCTGTGATATGTTGAGCACTGGTTGCTGCAGTGCTGATGCTGCCCAGTGACATTTGATGTAGCTGCTGCTCTTCGCTGTAGGAGAGGGGCTTTTCTACACCCCCAACCACGTACAAACTGTTGTAAGTGTTGAAGCAAAACCTGCTTTTCCTGTTGGAGTTGGCACTTTAGGTGAAAGGGGAACAAAATAGCAGCATTGTGACTGCTTCATTTTGCGAGTGCTATTCCCTTTCCTTGCCAATGTGAGAGCGTGGACAGTGATGGGTGGCAGACTATGCAACTGAGGGAGGCATCACAGCCTCACCTGATATCCCCTTGTTCACTGGACTGCGATTGAGGCAGGCAGGAACCCAACACCTGTCTGGTCAGTCTTGCGTTCTCAGCACTTGCTGCTCAAGAGACCAGAAATGGTGTGTGTGTATTTTAAGCCACAAATAAGCTGAAAGGTGTGTTAATCAGCAGGGCGGAGGAAAGTCTTTAGCAAGTAAGATCTGTAGCAAAACAATTGTTCTGTGCAAGAAATCCTTTTAAACTCTGCTCTGTTGCTTTGCATAAAGTCTGCATCTCTAGACCCACATTCCAATCACAGAATATTGTAGCAGATGAGAAGCCCATTTAGCCCATCTGTGCTTGCTCTCCAAAAGCTATCCACCATTTTATAGGAGTAATACTGCCCAGACGTGTGATGTATGTGGCTTTATTAGCGGTTGACTCTAGTCCTGATTGAATTCTACTGGCAATGTGTGGGGAGGGGAGTCCATTCAGCTATTCAGTGATTTAGCTCCCACAGGGAGTGTTTTTAAAAAGATCTCCCATCAGGGAGTTTAAGTATACTACAGTCTGTGTGCTTCGGGCTATTTATAACTTACTTCCAGATTCAGCGTGGGATGTGCTTTGCTCTGAGCCTTCATTGTGGATGTACTTTCACTGGACATCTGTGCTTGTTGGAAAAGTCTCGCTAATGACCTCTAGTGTACTTTGTGGTTAGTTTATTATTTCGTTAATAAATACACAAATGTTGAAAGTCGCCAGAGGCTCCATTTTGTCCAGTAAATGGCAGGCTTCAGATTTTCAAAATGGAGGATGCAAATGGGTCAAAGTAATTTTGGAAAATGCTTGCCAAATGGTGGCGCTGGTTACTGTTCTAATAGCGAGTTATGGTTAACTGCAGAAATAATCAGTGTGAGGGCAGGGAGGATATATCCCATTTATATAGCGTCTTGGATATCCCAAAGTGCTTTACAGCCAATGAAGTACTTTTTGAAGTGTAGTTGCTGTTGTAATTTAGGAAACGCAGCAGCCAATTTGTGCACAGCAAGCTCCCACAAAACAGCATTGTGGTCATGACCAGATGATTGATAATTTTCAGGTATTGATTGGGGGATAAATATTGGCCAGGGCGATCTCACCTGCTCCCCTTCAAATGATCCCGTGGGATCTTTCGCGTCCACCTGAGCGAGCAGGCGCTCAGTTTAACGTCTCATCTGAAAGACGGCACCTCTGATGGTGCAGCACTCCCTCAGTACTGCTCTGGAGTGTCAGCTAGGATTGTGTGCTCAAGTTTCTGGAGTGGGACTTGAACCCATAACCTTTTGACTCAGCGGTTAGAGTGCTACCAACTGAACCACAGTTGACACCTAGGAGAAAGGGAGTTGAGGAACTCTAGGTTTTTGAAGTGATGAATCTAAATTTCACCACTATCCAGTGTTTCCATTTTTTGTTTGGATTTTTGAATGTTTTGTAGGGGGTGAGTCAGGAGGGAAGACTGACAGGAGAGTTACTGGGCTTAAGGGTGTGAGGGAGCAGCATTTGTAACTGGAGAGCTGGTTTATGCTGCAGTGTGATGCTGATAATTCAGCTCTGTGTATCTTCAAGTCCCTGGCACTGTTTAGTAACTATTCTCGCTTTCCCCCACCCAGAAAAGTCCTGGTTGTGAGGTGGCATGTTTTTTATTCTATTTTTCATGCTGGAGTATAGCCTCGGGCTTGTCTATCTTGCACCTGACTTGTGTTGTCACAAAGTACATCGGTGTGTCTGTTTTGCTGTAAATTATTAAATGGCAGATTGGACTGCGTATAGAGAATAGTTCTCACCAAGTGTGGGAAAAGTTTGGGTAGAAAGGAAAACGTGAAATAAAAACTGGAAATGTGGCAAAATGTTTCCAAGGTGACATACAGGTGGGAGTCCAAGCCAAGTGAAGATGGGGGGAACTGTGCAGTAGACCAGCAATGGAGGGTGTAGGTAGGGAAGAGGGAGCCTGAATTGTGTTTGGAGGAGGTTGCAGAGGGAGAGATACATAAACAAGGATTTTGAAGTTTGTGCATTAGGGGAACTGGGAGCCAGTCTAGCTTGGCTGGAAGAGTGGGACTTTGTCCAGGGTAGGAGGTGAGGCTGGAGATGACCAGGGTATGGATGAGGCCTTCAGCAGCGGTGGGACTGAGGTAGAGGCCAGAGATGGAGGTGGAAGTAGGTGATGAATTGGACATGAGGTTTGAAGCTCAGTTCAAGAGTTGAAGAGGACACTGGTTAGGGCTTAAACAGGTTGGGAGAATGGGATGAGGAGCTAGGGTGCAGAGCTTTGGTCTTACTGATTTTAAACAATGTGTAAAAAAAAATTTAAAAAATCTGGCTAATCTATAACTTGATGCTGGACAGATAGTCTGGCAACAGGGCGACAAGTGTGGAGTCTAGGATGGCGATAAGTCTGGTTATTGTGTGCTTACACCTGAACGCTGACCCTTTATTTGCAGATAATGTCATGGAAGGGGACCTTATAGATGAGGATAGGAGGGAGTCGAGGATAGGAGGGAGTCAAGGCTGGAACACTGGGCGTCCCATCAGCAGGTCAGTGAGGCTCTGTAAAAGACCGGTTATCAGACAATTATTAGGAGCCTGCACTGAAGAGGTTTTTGGAACTAACTGCACAGACTATAAATGATTCCAAAACCTGGTAGGATGTAGCTGACTGGTTTTGTTAGCGCACTAAAGTGGGCTCTGCTGTGCAATCAAAAGGAATAAATTAGTTGCTGTTTTTAACGAATTGTGTCTTTCTATGGCGGTGTTTAAACCATAGTGAGGGATTATGTTACAGTTCCTGGGAGTGGGTGAGAGGCTGGAGTGTTATGCAGGAGCCTGCCCACTGCAACATAGGGCCAGCATGCACAGTAGAAAGCAGATGTGAAACAGATTTGAAAATTCCTTATGTCTGGAATGGCCAAGGTAGTGAGGAAAAGAATCCTTCTGAAACCACTTGGCCAGATAGCAGGGGTTCATTCCCAGCTGTTAACCCAGAAAGTCCCGGCTTTTTCAGGGAATTCTTGGCTGCCCAAACATTCCAGTTTCCAGCTGCTGTGCAGCAACACAAAGAACCACTCTCCAGAACAAAGGGGCACAATCTTAAAATTAGAGCCAGGCCGTTCAGGGGTGATGTCAGGAAGCCCTTCTTCACGCAAAGGGTCGTGGAAATCTGGAACTCTCTTCCTCCCCCCCACCCCAACAAAAGTCGGTGGATGCTGAGGGACAACTGAAACTTTCAAGACTGAGATCGATAGATTTCTGTTGGGTAAGGGTACCAGGGGATAGGGAGCAAAGGCGGGTAAATGGAGTTAAGGTACAGATCAGCCATGATCTCATTAAGTGACGGAACAGGCTCGAGGGGCTGAATGGCCTCCTCCTGTTCCTACGTTCTCTAGTGTTAGATTTCTACAGCCCCTTGAGGGTCAGGGGTCACTCCATTCCTGTATATTACCCTTGGAATATTCTGTATTTTTTAAATCACTAAAGGTTATCAGATTCTATTCTGCTTTACCCATGTGGGGGTGGAATTGATCTTTGGCGCTAGCACACAATGGACAATAAGGGTAAAACGGACAGCCAATTCACTATTGCTCACTGAGACCAATTTCACCCCCTCTCTTTATAAATTACAACATGGGGAGAGGCCATTCGGCCCATTTAGCCTGTGCCAGTGCTGCCTCCACGCCTGAGCTCCCTGATCCCATCTTTCCCTGTAACCTTTAACATACTCTAAGTACTCAGCAAGTTCCTTCTTTATTGACTTGTCTTAAGAACATAAGAATTAGGAGCAGGAGTCGGCCTTGCGGCCCCTTGAGCCTGCTCCGCCATTCAATAAGATCGTGGCTGATCTTCGACCTCAACTCCACTTTCCTACCTAATCCCCATATCCCTCAATTTCCCTGGAGCCCAAAAATCTATCGCTCTCAGCCTTGAATATACTCAACGACTGAGCATCCACAGCACTTTGGGGCAGAGAATTCCAAAGATTCACCACCCTCTTACCCTGAGACTGTGCCCCCTAGTTCTAGACTCTCCAGCCAGGGAAAACAGCCTCGCAGCATCGACCCTGTCAATCCCCCACAGAATCTTATGGCCCAGAAATTGATCTCGCTCTGTTCCCGCGGGGGTAAGGCTTCCCCGCGATCTCTCACTCCGCTTGTGCTTTTTCAGATCCAGCTCGCACGAACTTGATGTTCCAGACATCAGCTGGGCAGTGCTTGCGTATCCCACCGGCGTAGTGAATTCGTGCGAGCTGTGGCATCACGTGACTCAGTTAGAGCCAATGGCAGCACACCATCTTCCATTCATAAGTTTCACATACGTGCTGTGAAATCTATGAATCTTACACCCCCCCAAAATAACAGCTAAACCTCAATTAAATTTTTTTTAAAAACCATCACATTAATAAAATAAGTATAGTTAAATAAATTAACCATTTTAAATAAAAAATTAAATTTTTGAAAAAATTTAAAATCTTTTAAAAAGTTATAAAAATAAACTTACCTGTCTTTAAAGTCTCTAAAAAAGATATACCTGTTAAAAAAAATTCAAAAAAATACTTAATTCACTACTTACCTTGTTAAAAGTGGGTCTTACTCCTCCTTTTTCCATTTCTAAAATCTTCCGTACTTACCTGCGCGTCCAAAGCATGAAGTGCACAGCGTGCGCGCAGCCTGTAGCGCGCATGCGATGCACCGAGGAACCGCCCCCTTTTCAAAAGACCAAGTGCCGGTTTTCAGCGCATGCGCAGGGCATGCAGAAAACCGGCAATTGGAGAGAGAATACGCGAGAGTGCGTACTCTCGCGTCGCGGGATGAATTTTTGGCCCTATATATTTCAATGAGATCACCTTTCATTCTTCTAAACTCCAGAGAGTATAAGCACAAACTACTCAACCTCTCTTCATAGGACAATCCTCTCGTCCCAGGGATCAATCTAGTGAATCTTCGTTGCACCGTCTCTAAGGCAAGTATATCCTTTCTTAAATAAGGAGACCAAAACTGTGCACAGTACTCCAGGTGTGGTCTCACCAGAGCCCTGAACAATTAGAATCATAGAATCGTTACAGCACAGTCAGAGGCCATTCGGCCTGTCGAGCCCGTGCCGGCTCTCTGCAAGAGCACTTCAGCTAGTCCCAATCCCCCGCCCTTTCCCCATAGCCCTGCAAATGTTTTTCCTTCAGATACTTATCCAATTTCCTTTTGAAAGCCTTAATTGAATCTGCCTCCACCACCCTTTCAGGCAGTGCATTCCAGATTATTACCACACGCTGCGTAAAAAAGTATTTCCTCATATCACCTTTGGCTGTTCTGCCAATCAGCTTAAATCTGTGTCCTCTTGTTCTTGACCCTTCTGCCAATGGGAACAGTTTCTCTCTATCTACTCTTGTCTGGACCCCTCATGATTTTGAATACCTCTATCAAATCTCTCAATCTTCTCTGCTCTAAGGAGAACACCACCAGACTCTCCAGTCTATCCACATAACTAAAGTCCCTCATCCCTGGAACCATTCTTGTAAATTGTAGCAAGACTTCCTTACTCTTATACTCCAACCCTCTAGCAATAAAGGCCAACATGCCATTTGCCTTCCTAATTGCTTGCTGTACCTGCATGCTAACTCTCTCTGTTTCTTGTACGAGGACACCCAAATCTCTCTGAACACCAACATTTAATAATTTCTCGCCATTTAAAAAATATTATGTTTTTCTATTCTTCCTACCAAAGTGAATAACGTCACATTTCCCCACATTATACTCTATCTGCCACCTTATTGCCCACTCACTTAATCTGCCTATATCTCTTTGCAGACTCTTTGTGTTCTCCTCATAGCTTACTGTCCCACCTAGCTTTGTATCGTCAGCAAACTTGGATACATTACATTCGGTCCCCTCATCTATGTCATTAATATAGATTGTAAATAGCTGAGGCCCCAACACTGATCCTTGTGGCACTCCACTAGTTACAACCTGCCAATCTGAAAATGACCTGTTTATCCCTACTCTCTGTTTTCTGTCTGTTAACCAATCCTTTATCCATGCTAATATATTACCCCTAACCCCATGTGTCCTTATCTTGCTTAACAACCTTTTATGTGGCACCTTATCGAATGCCTTTTGGAAATCCAAATTTACTACATCCACTGGTTCCCCTTTATCGACCCTGCTAGTTACAACCTCAAAAACTCTAATAAATTTGTCAAACATGATTTACCTTTCATAAAACCATGTTGACGCTTCCTAATCATATTATAATTTTCTAAGTGCCCCATTACCACTTCCTTAATAATTTACCCTCACCTGTTTTAGCTTTTATTTCACATTATTAATTATTATACCTAGTCTTTGCTTTGCATTCTGTTCCAGGTCCAAATCTGTGCCGTGTAGTTTTTCCCCAGTTGTTGGTTGGCTATAAAATGCCTTCAAAAGCTGTTTTTTTTGTCAATTGAGAGATTGAACTCTGCACTTTGACCTTGCTGCAGCCTTGGAGTTAAAATCACAAAAAAGGAAAGACTTGTATTTCTCCAGCGCCTTTCATGATCTCACGATGTCCCAAAGCGCTTTACAGCCAATGAAGTACTTTTGAAGTGTAGTCGCTGTTGTAATGTAGGAAACACGGCAGCCAATTTGCTCACAGCAAGATCCCACAAACAGCAATGAGATAATGGCCAGATAATCTGTTTTTTAGTGATGTTGGTGGAGGAATAAATATTGGCCCCAGGACTCCGGGGAGAACTCCCCAGCTCTTCTTTGAATAGTGGCCGTGGGATTTTTTACGTCCACCTGAGAGGGCAGACGGGGCCTCGGTTTAACGTCTCATCCGAAAGATGGCATCTCCCACAGTGCAGCGCTCCCTCAGTACCGCCCCTCCCACAGTGCAGCACTCCCTCAGTACTGCACTGGAGTGTCAGTCTCGATTATGGGCTCAAGTCTCTGGAGTGGGACTTGAACCTATGACCTTCTGACTCAGAGGCGCGGGTGCAACCCACATCTCCAAATAGGCCCAAGGGTCCAACAGGAACTCAATGGCCCTGACATTTTATTTCCCCCAGCCCTGACTTACATCAGTCTCTTCAAATTGTACCCACTGCCCCCACCCCACCCCACCCCTGGTGGTCCTTGAGGTCTCCTCTCTGCCACCATAGATTTATATAGCAAAGAAAGAGGCCCTTCGGCCCATCGTGCCCGCGCCGGCCATCAAGCCCTGTCTATTCTAATCCCATTTTCCAGCACTTGGTCCGTAGCCTTGTATGCTATGGCATTTCAAGTGCTCATCGAAATGCTTCTTGAATGTTGAGGGTTCCTGCCTCTACCACCCTTTCAGGCAGTGAGTTCCAGATTCCAACTACCCTCTGGGTGAAAAAGTTTTTCCTCAAATCCCCTCTGAACTTCCTGCCCCTTACCTTGAAACTATGCCCCCTGGTTATTGACCCCTCTACTAAGGGGAAAAGTTCCTTTCTATCTACCCTATCTATGCCCCTCATAATTTTGTACACCTCAATCAGGTCCCCCCTCAGCCTTCTCTGCTCTAAGGAAAATAACCCCAGCCTGTCCAGTCTCTCTTCATAGCTGAAGCGCTCCAGCCCAGGTAACATCCTGGTGAATCTCCTCTGCACCCTCTCCAATGCAATCACATCCCTCCTATAGTGTGGCGACCAGAACTGCACACAGTATTCCAGCTGTGGCCTAACTAGCGTTTTGTACAGCTCCATCATAACCTCCCTGCTCTTATATTCTATGCCTCAGCTAATGAAGGCAAGTATCCCATATGCCTTTTTAACCACATTATCTACCTGTCCTGCTGCCTTCAGGGATCTATGTACATGCACACCAAGGTTCCTCTGTCCTTCCTAGGGTCCTACCATTCATTGTGTATTCCCTTGCCTTGTTAGTCCTCCCAAAATGCATCACCTCACACTTTTCAGGGTTAAATTCCATTTGCCACTGTTCTGCCCATCTAACCAACCCGTCTATATCATCCTGTAGCCTGAGGCTTCCCTCCTCGCTATTTACCACTCCACCAATTTTCGTGTCATCTGCGAACTTACTGATCATACCTCCTACGTTCATATCTAAATCATTAATGTACACTACAAACAGCAAAGGACCCAACACCGATCCCTGCAGTACACCACTGGACACAGGCTTCCAGTCACAAAAACAACCTTTGACCATCACCCTCTGCCTCCTGCCACTAAGCCAATTTTGGATCCAATGTGCCAAATTGCCCTGGATCCCATGGGCTCTTACCTTCTTGACCAGTCTCCCATGTGGGGCTTTGTCAAAAGCCTTACTGAAGTCCATGTAGACTACATCAACTGCACTACCCTCATCCACACACCTAGTTACCCCCTTGAAAAATTCAATCAGACATGATGTTAGACATGATCTCCCCCTGACAAAGCCATGCTGACTATCCTTGATTAATCCTTGCCTCTCCAAGTGGAGACTAATTCTGTCCCTCAGAATTTTTTCCAATAATTTCCCTACCACTGATGTTAAGCTCACTGGTCTGTAATTCCCTGGTTTATCCCTACTACCCTTCTTGAATAATGGTACTACATTAGCTGTTCTCCAGTCCTCTGGCACCTCCCCCGTGGCCAGAGAGGTTCTGAAAATTTGTGTCAGAGCCCCTGCAATCTCCTCCCTTGCCTCACACAGCAGCCTGGGATACATCTCGTCAGGGCCTGGGGATTTATCCACTTTTAAGCCCGCTAAAACCGCCAGTACCTCCTCCCTCTCAATACTAATTTGTTCAAGTATATCACAATCCCCCTGCCTGATTTCTATGCCTACATCGTCCTTCTCCATAGTGAACACAGATGCAAAATATTCATTTAAAACCTCACCTACATCTTCGGGCTCTACACACAGATTGCCACTTTGGTCCCTAATGGGCCCTACTCTTTCCCTGGTTATCCTCTTGCCCTTAATATACTTATAAACCACCTTGGGATTTTCCTTTATTTTGCCCGCCAGTGTTTTTTCATGCCCCCTCTTCGCTCTCCTAATTTCTTTTTTAAGGACCCCCCCTGCACTTTCTATACTCCTCTAGGGCTTCCCCTGTTTTTAGTCCTTTGTATCTGCCAAAAGCCTCCCTTTTTTTCCTAATCCATTCTTGTATATCCCTTGACATCCAGGGTTCCCTGGACTTGTTGGTCCCACCCTTGACCTTTACGGGAACATGTTGGCGTTGTACTCTCTCTATTTCCTTTCTGAAAGACTCTCACTGCTCTGATGTGGATTTTCCGACAAGTAGCTGATCCCAGTCCACTTTGGCCAGACCCTGCCTTATCATATTAAAATCAGCCTTCCCCCAATTTAGAACCTTTATTTCCGGTCTATCTTTGTCCTTTTCCATGACTACTTTAAATCTCACCGAATTATGGTCACTGTCACCAAAATGCTCTCCTACTGACACTTCTACCACTTGCCCGGCTACATTCCCTAGAATTAGGTCCAGTACCACTCCCTCTCTACATGCTGGCTCAAAAAGCTCTCCTGGATGCACTTTAAGAATTCCGCACCCTCTAAGCCTTTCACACTCTGACTATCCCAGTTAATATTGGGGAAGTTGAAATCCCCTACTATTATTACCCTATTATTTCTACACTTCTCTGAGATTTGCCTACATATCTGTTCCTCTATCTCCCCCTGACTGTTTGGGGGCCTATAGTACACTCCCAGCAAAGTGCTTGCCCCCTTTTTGTTTTTAAGTTCTACCCATATGGCCTCATTAGAGGAACCTGCTAAAATATCATCCCTCCTTACAGCAGTAATTGACTCCTTGATTAATATTGCAACAGCCCCTCCTCCAGAAGTGTCTTTGTTTGCCATTAGGTTCTGCCCAGGCTCATCTCACCCACCCCAGTCCCTGTTCCAGGGTGATGACACCTAGAACAACACAGATGGGCCGTTCAGGGGAGCTGGGGAAATTAAGACTGCGCCCCGTCCCCCTACTGTGGGACGGAGCGTAGTCTTAATTTCTAAATCCTAATCTCCAAGGTGGCCATTTTGGACGTGGTTAGGCTGAGGTATCCCAGGACTGGGGTTGCCAACCCTCCTGGATTCCCCTGGAGTCTCCAGGAATTGAAGATTAATCTCCAGGACAACAGCTGCCAGTAACACCCAGGAGAAAAATCAGAGGGGCATTGAAAAGAAATTATGTTTTTTTTCATTATCTTTGAACACTTTTGTTTTTTAGTTAAAAAATATAGGAGTTGAGAGATAAAGGCTGTTTGACTGAGAGTCGAGAATCATCCAATCGGGTAATGAAGAGTCTGCTCGCTTTCCAATTGGCCGTGGGGGCAGGGCGCCGTGAGATGGACGTGTCAGGCGACCAATGGCAGGAGCCGTGGGGCAGGGCACCGTGAGGGTGTACGTGTCAGGCGACCAATGGCAGGAGCCGTGGGGCGGGGCACCGTGAGGATGGATGTGTCAGGCGACCAATGGCAGGAGCCGTGGGGCAGGGCACCGTGAGGGTGTACGTGTCAGGCGACCAATGGCAGGAGCCGCGGGGCGGGGCACCGTGCGGATGGATGTGTCAGGCGACCAATGGCAGGAGCCGTGGGGCGGGGCACTGTGAGGGTGTACGTGTCAGGCGACCAATGGCAGGAGCCGTGGGGCAGGGCACCGTGAGGATGGACGTGTCAGGTGACCAATGGCAGGAGGCGGGGGAGGCGGGAGGACATGTGATGGAACCTCCAGGAATACATCCGATCAGAGTTGGCGACCCTGTATCTAACCTGTGTGGGATGGGACACAGTATTATCAATAGAAATATCAATACAACTGAAAAAATAATCATAAGAACAGAAGAAATAGGAGCAGGAGTCGGCCATTTGGCCCCTCGAACCTGCTCCACCATTCAATGAGATCATGGCTGATCTGATCTTGGCCTGAACTCCACTTTCCCACTTTTAGTTTAAAAGTTGAAAGACCCTGTCCTCGGCCAGAAAGGAAATCACCAAGATATTACTAAGTGTCATCAAAGTTGGCCCAGAAAGACTATGATCAACGCTTGTTATTTATAGTTTAACTTTCCTGGTGAGCTAAATATATGATAGAAAAAACATGTGCCTTTCCTGTGGCTCTCCATATTCAGACAGCGATGGCAGGGGGCTCTTCTGTGCTGCGAGACATACCTGGAATTGAAAATGATGCTGGATTCACAGAGAAGCAGTCCTGCGACAGGCTTAAGCTGCTGGGCCAGCTGTCACAGACCTTCCTGCGCGTTAGACGGTCCCAGGCTTCGTCCCGTGGACTGGGTGACGATACTGGTTCTACACTGATTCATCAACGGCGCAACACTGGACCTGGGTCTCTTACATATACAACATCGCAAACCAGTTTCAGCACGGGTTAGATACAGAGTAAAGCTCCCTCGACACTGTCCCATCAAACACTCCCAGGGCAGATCCAGCATAGGTTAGATACAGAGTAAAGCTCCCTCTACACTGTCCCAAACACCCCAGGGCAGGTACAGCACGGGTTAGATACAGAGTAAAGCTCCCTCTACACTGTCCCAAACACCCCAGGGCAGGTACAGCACGGGTTAGATACAGAGTAAAGCTCCCTCTACACTGTCCCATCAAACACTCCCAGGGCAGGTACAGCACGGGTTAGATACAGAGTAAAGCTCCCTCTACACTGTCCCATCAAACACTCCCAGGGCAGGTACAGCATGGGTTAGATACAGAGTAAAGCTCCCTCTACACTGTCCCATCAAACACTCCCAGGGCAGGTACAGCACGGATTAGATACAGAGTAAAGCTCCCTCTGAACTGTCTCATCAAACACTCCCAGGGCAGGTACAGCACGGGTTAGATACAGAGTAAAGCTCCCTCTACACTGTCCCCTCAAACACTCCCAGGGCAGGTACAGCACGGGTTAGATACAGAGTAAAGCTCCCTCTACACTGTCCCATCAAACACTCCCAGGGCAGGTACAGCACAGGGTTAGATACAGAGTAAAGCTTCCTCTACACTGTCCCATCAAACACACCCAGGGCAGGTACAGCACGAGTTAGATACAGAGTAAAGCTCCCTCTACACTGTCCCATCAAACACTCCCAGGGCAGGTACAGCACGGGTTAGATACAGAGTAAAGTTCCCTCTACACTGTCCCATCAAACACTCCCAGGGCAGGTACAGCACGGGTTAGATATAGTGTAAAGCTCCCTCTGCACTGTTCCATCAAACACTCCCAGGGCAGGTACAGTACGGGTTAGAGTAAACTGCCGGACTATCGTAAACTCCAGCTGGTTCACTGCTGGGGATGGGTAATATCATGGCGATAACGGAGACTCAAAAACTGGCTCAAAAAAGGACAGGATTGGGATTTACATATTCCTGGATATAAGGTGTTCAGGAAATAGAGGGAAGGAAAGAAAGGAGGTGGGGTGGCAGTATTGATTAAGGAGAATATTACAGTGCCGGAGAGAGTGGATGTCCTGGAGTGGTCAAGGATAGAATCTATTTGATTAGAGTTAAGAAATAATAGAGGTGCCATTACACTACTAGGTGTATTCTATAGGTTACCAACTAGTGAGAAGGATATAGAGGAGTAAATTTACAGAGAAATTACAGAGACGTGCAAGAACTATAGAGTAGAGATAATGGGGGACTTCAACTATACTAATATAGACTGGGATAGTAATAGTGTAAAGGGCAGAGAGGGGGAAGAATTTCTGAAGTGTGTTCAGGAGAACTTTCTTGATCAGTACGTTTCCGGCACAACGAGGAAGGAGGCATTGCTGGATCTGGTTCTTGGGAATGAGGTGGGTCAAGTGGAGCAAGTGTCAGTAGGGGAACATTTAGGGAATAGTGATCATAGTATCATAAGGTTTAGATTAGCTATGGAAAAGGATAGGGAGAAATCTAGATTAAAAATACTTAATTGGAGGAAGGCCAATTTCAGTGGGTTGGGAACGGAGCTGGCCCAGGTAAATTGTAATCAAAGATTGGCAGGCAAAACTGTAATCGAACAATGGGCTGCCTTTAAAGAGGAGCTGGTTTGGGTACAGTCGAGGTACATTCCCAGTCGGGGGAAAGGTAGGGCAACTAAAGCCAGAGCTCCCTTGATGACGAAAGAGATAGAGAGTAAGATGAAGCAGAGAAAGGCGTATGACAGATGTCAGGTTGAGAATACAAGTAAGAACCAGGCTGAATATAGAAAGTTCAGCGGGGAAGTGAAAGGAAATAAGAGGGGCAAAGAGAGTAGGAGAATAGATTGGCAGCTAACATAACAGGGAATCCTTAAGTCTTTTATAAGCATATAAATAATAAACTGGTAGTAAGAGGAGGGTTGGGGCCAATTAGGGACCAAAATGGAGACCTACGCATGGAGGCAGAGGGCATGGCTGAGGTACTAAATGAGTACTTTGCAACTGTCTTTACCAAGGAAGAAGATGCTGCCAAACTCATAGTAAAAGAGGAGGTAGTTGAGATACTGGATGGGTTTAAATTGATAAAGAGGAGGTATGAGAAAGGCTGGCTGTAATTAAAAGTAGCTAAGTCACCAGGACTGGATGGGATGCATCCTAGGATGCTGAGGAAAGTAAAAATGGAAATTACAGAGGTACTGGCCATAATCTTCCAATCCTCCTTAGATACGGGGGTGGTGCCGGAGGACTGAAGAATTGCAAATGTTACACCATTGTTCAAAAAGGGTGTAAGGATGAACCCAGCAATTACAGGCCAGTCAATTTAACCTCGGTAGTGGGGAAGCTTTTAAAAATGATAATCCGGGACAAAATTAACAGTCACTTGGACAGGTGTAGCTTAATTAAGGAAAGCCAGCACGGATTTGTTAAAGGCAAATCGTGTTTAATTAACTTGATTGCGTTTTTTGATAAGGTAACAGAGAGGGTTGATGAGGGCAATGCGGTTGATGTGGTGTACATGGATTTCCAAAAGGCGTTTGATAAAATGCCACATAATAGGCTTGCCAGCAAAGTTGAATCCCATGGAATAAAAGGGACAGTGACAGCATGGATACGAAATTGGCTAAGTGATAGGAAACAGAGAGTAGTGGTGAACGGTTGTTTATCGGACTGGAGGAAGGTATACCGTGGTGTTCCCTAGGGGTCGGTTCTAGGACCACTGTTTTTCTTGATATATATTAATGACTTAGACTTGGGTGTACAGGGCACAATTTCAAAATTTGCAGATGACACAAAACTTGGAAGTATAGTGAACAGTGAGGAGGATAGTGATAGACTTCAAGAGGACATAGATAGGCTGGTGGAATGGGCGGACACGTGGCAGATGAAATTTAACGCAGAAAACTGCAAAGTGATACATTTTGGTAGGAAGAATGAGGAGAGGCAACATAAATTAAAAGGTACAATTCTAAAGGGGGTGCATGGACAGAGAGACCTAGGGGTATATGTGCACAAATTGTTGAAGGTGGCAGGGCAGGTTGAGAAAGCGGTTAAAAAAGCATACAGGATCCTGGGCTTCATAAATAGAAATGAGAAGTCGCACAACACCAGGTTATAGTCCAACAGATTTATTTAAAATTACAAGCTTTCGGAGCTGTCGCCCCTTCCTCAGGTAGAGTAACTGTGAGAGAATCTATCAGAATTCACAGAATATAAACACAGAGAAAATGCATTCAAATCTTTCCCTACATCAAAGACACACTAAGAGCACAGCCAAGACAATGAGATGTGTCCCAGGGGGTCCAACGTGTCAAAACACCTGCTGGCTGCATATCCTCTGCAGTTGGGTTTGTTTCTTGTGTTTGTTTTTTTTTAAAAAGCTGGAAAGACCGGCAACGATGTCAAGTCACGTTCTGTATCGTGACATGAACCCGATATCCCGATTGAGGCCATCCTCATGAGTGCGGAACTTGGCTATCAGTTTCTGCTCGATGATTTTGCGTTGTCGTGTATCCCGAAGGCCGCCTTGGAGAACGCTAACCCGCAGATCTGAGGCTGAATGCCCCTGACTGCTGAAGTGTTCCCCGACTGGGAGGCAACCCTCCTGCCTGGCGATTGTTGCGCGGTGTCCGTTCATACATTGTCTCAGTGTCTGCATGGTCTCGCCGATGTACCATGCTCTGGGGCATCCTTTACTGCAACGTATCAGGTAGACAACGTTGGCCGAGTCACATGAGTATGTACCATGTACCTGGTGGGTAGTGTCCTCACGTGTGATGACGGTATCTGTGTCCATGATCTGGCATGTCTTGCAGAGGTTGCCGTGGCAGGGTTGTGTGGTGGCAGGGTTGTGTGGTGTCGTGTTCGCTGTTCTCCTGAAAGATGGGTAATTTGCTGCGAACGATGGTACTTTTGAGGTTAGGCGGCTGCTTGAAGGCGAGTAGTGGAGGCGTGGGGATGGCCTTAGCAAGGTGTTCGTCGTCATCGATGACATGTTGAAGGCTGCGAAGAACATGGCGTAGTTTCTCCGCTCCGGGGAAGTACTGGACGACGTAGGGTACTCTGTTGGTTGTGTCCCGTGTTCGTCTTCTGAGGAGGTCTATGCGGTTTTTCGCTGTGGCCCGTCGGAACTGTCGATCGACGAGTTGAGCGTCATATCCCGTTCTTACGAGGGCGTCTTTCAGTGTCCGTAGGTGTCCATCGCGTTCCTCCTCGTCTGAGCATAATAGAGGCACAGAGTACAAAAGCAAGGAAGTTATGATGAACCTTTATAAAACACTGGTTCGGCCTCAACTGGAATATTGTGTCCAATTCTGGGCACCGCACTTTAGGAAGGCCTTAGAGAGGGTGCAGAAAAGATTTACAAGAATGATTCCAGGGATGAGGGACTTCAGTTATGTGGATAGACTGGAGAAGCTGGGGTTGTTCTCCTTAGAGCAGAGAAGGTCGAGAGGAGATTTGATAGAGGTGTTCAAGATCATGAGGGGTCTAGACAGAGTAGATAGAGAGAAACTGTTCCCATTGACGGAAGGGTCGAGAACCAGAGGATACAGATTTAAGCTGATTGGCAAAAGAACCAAAGGTGACATGAGGAAAATCTTTTTTACACAGTGAGTGGTTAGGATCTGGAATGCACTGCCTGAAAGGGTGGTGGAGGCAGATTCAATCACGGCTTTCAAAAGGGAGTTGGATAAGTATCTGAAGGAAAAAAATTTGCAGGGCTACGGGGAAAGGGCGGGGGAGTGGGACTAGCTGAAGTGCTCTTGCAGAGAGCCGGCACGGGCTCGATGGGCCGAATGGCCTTCTTCTGTACTGTAACCATTCTATGATTCTATGATAAATGTGCTTGTGTGAACAGACGAATAAAAAAACAGAGTAATGTTCCCTCTATACTTTTTGCACAGGTTAGATTCAAAGTAAAACTCTCTTTGAAGGAGATTGCCAATTTTTGTCACATTGAAGTGCAGTTTTCTTTTCATTCAATTTTAGAATTGGGCAGAAAGTGTCACAAACTCGTTTCACGCCACAGTCACCAGAGGCAGAATCATGTTGTCTGTGTGGAGCGGATTAGAACCCAGGTACCAAATGTGAAAGGGCAATGTCCTTCTGATATTTAGAGTGCATGTGAGAGAGATTACACAATGAGGAATGTGCAACCACGCTGTAACACAGGCCAGAACCACGTGTTTGCTGAAGGACTTCACCGCTCCTAATTTAGAAATTATTTAGGCATCAGACACAATCTTTACTTCTGTGCTTCCAATGAAGCTATCTGGCCCCAATCTCCCCCAGTCCTTTCTCGCCCCCATTCCCTTTGATTCTCTTTCCCCGACCCCCTGAAAAGTGAAAGGCGGAAGACCCTAAATAGTAAGATTCTGCACTGGGAAATCCAGGGTGCAGCGATATAAAGTTGGGGACTTAGGTAGAGAAGACCATAAAAAAGGCAAATGGGATTCTGAGTTTTATATATTGGGATATTGAAAGCAGGAAAATGAGGATGAATTAGTACAAGACATTGGGTAGCCAATGATGGCACGGGTATTGGAGCCGTGGAACGGACCCAGTGAGAGTCCCTGGAATTAAAAGATCACTGGTGCTGTGGCTCGGCGTGTACATGCACTGCCTGGTGTGCTACCAAACTCTACGGGGCAGGAAGGTCCGCACTGAGTGACTGGATCTCAGCCCGGACCACACACTGCAGTGCAACAATCAGTCAACACCCAGCCTGAGGCTGCCCTGGTTGGCCTCAGCAGCTTGTACCTGCTCCCTTTGACCTCCGCTCTTCTTCACAGCACGACCGACATTGAGGACTAGCCCTTTTCCTATCGTAACAGATCCCATGACACTTTTCGAAGAAGAGCAGGGGAGTTCTCCCCGCTGTCCTGGGGCCAATATTTATCTCTCAACCAACATCACTAAAAACAGATTATCTGGTCATTATCACCTTGCTGTTTGTGGGAGCTTGCTGTGCGCAAATTGGCTGCTGTGTTTCCCACATTACAACAGTGACCACACTTCAAAAGTTCTTCATTGGCTGTAAAGCACTTTGGAATGTTCTGAGGTTGTGAAAGGCGCTGTAGAAAATGCAAGTCTTTCTTTATTTTACTTTCAATCATCACACAGATTATCAGTGAAGCAAAACGCTTTAGAACAGAAATTCCACTGTGTCCAATCAAGGATTAGAATATGAATAAAGACTTGAATTCAAATTGAGCAGGATCGGGCGATCCCACCAAGGCAGCTGGGGGAATTTAAATTCAATTATTTAAATAAATCTGGAATTTAAAAATCTAGTATCAGTGATGGTGACCATGAAACTATCGGATTGTTGTAAAAACCCATCTGGTTCACTAATGTCCTTTAGGGAAGGAAATCTGCTGTCCTTACCCGGTCTGGCCTATATGTGACTCCAGACCCACAGCAATGTGGTTGACTCTTAAACTGCCCTCTGAAATGGCCTAGCGAGACACTCAGTTGTAACTAACTGCTACGACAAAGTCAGCACTGTGGGAGTACCTTCACCACACGGACTGCAGAATTCAGGAAGACGGCTCACCACCACCTTCTCCAGGGCAATTAGGGATGGGCAATAAATGCCGGCCTTGCCAGTGACGCCCACATTCAATGAATGAATAAATTAAAAAAAAACAAGTCTCAGTGCTTCACACAATGGATATATAGTGTACAGTGGCCGATATCGCATCGACTGCCCGCTATATATCCGCAAAATGAGTCGGGAGAGGTGTATAACTCGCCGCCAATCCCACTGTGTCCAATCAAGGATTGGAATACGAAAAAAGATAGTTTTCCACTATCGGCAAAAGTTTAAATTGCCCCCAATGAATTACTTTGAAGTGCAGTGACTTGTGTCGGCAAATGTGGCAGCCATTGTTGGGCACAGCAAGATCCCACGAGCAGCCAGTGAATCTGTTTTTCTTTTTGGTGGTGCTGGTTGAGGAAGGAATGTTGGCCCAGGACGCCTGGGGAGAACTCCCAGTGCTTCTTCCAATAGCGCAGTGGCACCCACCTGAACCACCGGAGCAGACACAGGGGGCCTCGGTTCAATGTCACATCGGAAGGGGCTCTGACAGTGCAGCACTCGCTTCCACCCACCAGCTAGGGCGTCCCTCTGGGTTCAGGCTGGACACTGACTGCCAGAGGTGCTGATGAGAGGTGGGAGTTAAAATCCAGGCTTCCCTCTCTATCAGGGGTCCTGAGAGTGTGACCCCCATCCTGATGGAGGGTATGTTGTCTTTAAAAGGAATGCTGATGGCGAGGTAGTCCTTCTGCTAACCATAAGAGGTTTTCGTTTATATAAACTGCTGGCTTTCCTCCATTTCCTTATTACAGCTCCGTGCAGACGCAGGAACAGAAGTGCCGAGGTAACTTGACCTGCTGTCACAGTGCCAGCAGCAGCACTGGTAAAGGTGAATTTACGGCTTGGCTGAGCGCTAACCCTCCCTCTGAATCAGCTGAAATAAGAGGTACCCGCCCACAGGGCTGAGCTCCTGAAATGTGGAGCGGCCGGTTATAGAGACTGAGGCATGGGTGGTGCCTCGGGTTTATTACATCACTGTATAAGGCAAAGCAACAGCACATTCTGATCTGGTTACTGGCTGTCGAGAAACTGGCGATTGAGCATTTACCCTGCTGCTCCCTCCCAGACTCTCCCGGTGCCAAAATAGGTTTGCTCTTGTTCAAGGAGAAATGTCACTGATGTTTTTTCATTCTCGGGAGGTGGGCATCGCTGGCAACGCTGGCATTTATTGCCCGCACCTAGTTGCCCTGAGAAGGTGGTGGTGGGCCTTCTCCTTGATCCGCTGGCAGCGGTTTGATACAAACTGAGTGTCTTGCTGGGCCACTTCAGAGGGGAGAGAATCAGAGAATCATACAGCACAGGAGGAGGCCATTCGGCCCATCGTGCCTGTGCCAGCTCTTTGAAAGAGCTCTCCAATTAGTCACACTCCCCCTGCTCTTTCCTCAGAGCCCTGCAATATTATACTTTTTAAGTATTTATCCAATTCCCTTTTGAAAGTTATTATTAAATCTGCTTCCACCGCCCTTTCAGGCAGCGCGTTCCAGATCACAACAACAACAACTTACATTTATATGGCGCCTATAACACAGTAAAATGTGGCAAGGTGCTTCACAGTTATCAGACTGACTTTGACATCGAACCACATAAGGGGATATTAGGACAGGTGATCAAAAGCTTTGTCAAAGAGGGAGGTTTACGGGAGGAGAGAGAGGTAGAGACGATCAGGGAGGGAATTCCAGAGCTTTACTCTGTATCTAACCCGTGCTGTACCTGCCCTGGGAGTGTTTGATGGGACAGCGTAGAGGGAGCTTTACTCTGTATCTAACCCGTGCTGTACCTGCCCTGGGAGTGTTTGATGGGACAGTGTAGAGGGAGCTTTACTCTGTATCTAACCCGTGCTGTACCTGCCCTGGGAGTGTTTGATGGGACAGCGTAGAGGGAGCTTTACTCTGTATCTAACCCGTGCTGTACCTGCCCTGGGAGTGTTTGATGGGACAGTGTAGAGGGAGCTTTACTCTGTATCTAACCCGTGCTGTACCTGCCCTGGGAGTGTTTGATGGGACAGTGTAGAGGGAGCTTTACTCTGTATCTAGCCCGTGTTGTACCTGCCCTGGGAGTGTTTGATGGGACAGTGTAGAGGGAGCTTTACTCTGTATCTAACCCGTGCTGTACCTGCCCTGGGAGTGTTTGATGGGACAGTGTAGAGGGAGCTTTACTCTGTATCTAACCCCTGCTGTACCTGCCCTGGGAGTGTTTGATGGGACAGTGTAGAGGGAGCTTTACTCTGTATCTAACCCGTGCTGTCACTGTCCTGAGAGTGTTTGATGGGACAGTGTAGAGGGAGCTTTACTCTGTATCTAACCCGCGCTGTACCTGCCCTGGGAGTGTTTGATGGGGACAGTGTAGAGGGAGCTTTACTCTGTATCTAACCCGTGCTGTACCTGCCCTGGGAGTGTTTGATGGGACAGTGTGGAGGGAGCTTTACTCTGTATCTAACCCGTGCTGTCACTGTCCTGAGAGTGTTTGATGGGACAGTGTAGAGGGAGCTTTACTCTGTATCTAACCCGCGCTGTACCTGCCCTGGGAGTGTTTGATGGGGACAGTGTAGAGGGAGCTTTACTCTGTATCTAACCCGTGCTGTACCTGCCCTGGGAGTGTTTGATGGGACAGTGTGGAGGGAGCTTTACTCTGTATCTAACCTGTGCTGTACCTGCCCTGGGAGTGTTTGTTGGGACAGTGTAGAGGGAGCTTTATTCTGTATCTAACCTGTGCTGTACCTGCCCTGGGAGAGTTTGATGGGACAGTGTAGAGGGAAGAGGGAGCTTTACTCTGTATCTAACCTGTGCTGTACCTGCCCTGGAGTGTTTGATGGGACAGTGTAGAGGGAGCTTTACTCTGTATCTAACCCGTGCTGTACCTGCCCTGGGAGTGTTTGATGGGACAGTGTATTTTTTAAAATTCATATTGTGGGTGTCACTGGCAAGGCCAGCATTTATTGCCTATCCCTAATTGCCCTTGAGAAGGTGATGGTGAGCTGCCTTCTTGAACCGCTGCAGTCCGTGTGGTGAAGGTGCTCCCACAGTGCTGTTAGGGAGGGAGTTCCAGGTTTTTGACCCAGTGACGATGAAGGAACGGCGATATATTTCCAAGTCAGGATGGTGTGTGACTTGGAGGTGGTGGTGTTCCCATGCGCCTGCTGCCCTTGTCCTTCTAGGTGGAAGAGGTCGCGGGTTTGGGAGGTGCTGCCGAAGAAGCCTTGGTGAGTTGCTGCAGTGCATCTTGTAGATGGTACACACTGCAGCCACGGTACGCCGGTGGTGGAGGGATTGAATGTTTAAGGTGGTGGATGGGGTGCCAATCAAGTGGGCTGCTGTGTCCTGGATGGTGTCGAGCTTCTTGAGTGTTGTTGGAGCTGCACTCATCCAGGCAAGTGGAGAGTATTCCATCACACTCCTGACTTGTGCCTTGTAGATGGTGGAAAGGCTTTGGGGAGTCAGGAGGTGAGACACTCGCCGCAGAATACCCAGCCTCTGATCCACTCTTGTAGCCCCAGTATTTATGTGGCTGGTCCAGTTAAGTTTCTGGTCAATGGTGACCCCCAGGATGTTGATGGTGGGGGATTCCGCGATGGTAATGCCATTGAAAGTCAAGGGGCGGTGGTTAGACTCTCGCTTGTTGGAGGTGAGGGAGCTTTACTCTGAATTGTAGAAAGAAAATGAGCTGAAAATGCCCTGAGTAATTGAAACAAGCTGCAGAGTGTTGGGATTGTAATATCTGAAATTGATTCTGAGTTGCTCTAATTAAATCCTGTTGTTCGGCTTTTCGATCGCACATTGCAAAGGGACTGGGAGCAGCTGACACGCAGCGAGAGGGCTGTAAGTGTAGTCGATGGTTCAGCAAATGAGAAGCAGCTGATCTTTGCCTTTAAGTCTCACTCAGAGATTGTTTGCCGTTTCAGCCGCACCTGCATTCCCTCAGTCAGTGAGCAGCTGGCTCCCATTCCAGTCCAAAGGACCTGCTCTTCTACCAGGGTCAGCTCTCACTGCTTCTCATCTCATTTCTGCTCTTTGAAGTCTTGCTATTGTTTTGTTTCAACCCCCTCGAATGTTGAATCGTTTGTGTGCGTTCCAGAACTGACCGCCCCCCCGCCCCACCCTCCCATTCCCAGAATCCTGGGTCACTCCAATACCTTTTTATCCGCAGGTTTTGCGGAGTTTGAATGGGGAGTCCCAGCAAAGAAGCCAAAGGGGAAAATACGTGGAAGAGGGAAGTTTTGCAGGGCTCTGGGGAAAGAGCAGAGGAGTGGGATTAATTGGAGAGCTCTTCAAAGAGCCGGCACAGGCACGATGGGCCGAATGGCCTCCTCTGTGCTGTATCATTCTGTGAGACAGAGGTTGTAGCTCCACCCCGCCCACCCCTGAGTGAACCCAGGGCTACAGCTGGATAATATAAAGTTGACCAATTAGAGGATTGAAGAATATCGGCAGTTTCATGCTTATAATTTATTTTTGAAAAGGACATAAATCAATTGCATTAAATATAAAAAGAAATAAAACTTCGTTTCAGTGCCTGCACTGAGGAGTACGAGGGACCTAAAGTTTATATAAGCGAACAGGGGCTCTTCTTCAAATAGTGGCAGTGGGATCTTTTACACCCACCTGAGAGGGCAGACGGGGCCTCGGATTAATGTCTCATCTGAAAGACTGCTCCTCTGACAGTGCGGCGCTCCCTCAGTACTGCCCCTCCGACAGTGCAGCACTCCCTCAGTACTGCCCCTCCGACAGTGCAGCACTCCCTCAGTACTGCCCCTCCGACAGTGCAGCGCTCCCTCAGTACTGCCCCTCCGACAGTGCGGCACTCCCTCAGTACTGCCCCTCCGACAGTGCAGCACTCCCTCAGTACTGCCCCTCCAACAGTGCTGCGCTCCCTCAGTACTGCCCCTCCGACAGTGCAGCGCTCCCTCAGTACTGCCCCTCCGACAGTGCGGCACTCCCTCAGTACTGCCCCTCCGACAGTGCAGCGTTCCCTCAGTACTGCCCCTCCGACAGTGCAGCACTCCCTCAGTACTGCCCCTCCGAAAGTGCAGCACTCCCTCAGTACTGCCCCTCCAACAGTGCTGCGCTCCCTCAGTACTGCCCCTCCGACAGTGCAGCGCTCCCTCAGTACGGCTCCTCCGACAGTGTGGCACTCCCCCAGTACTGACCCTCCAACAGTGCGGCGCTCCCTCAGTACTGACCCTCCGACAGTGCGGCGCTCTCTCAGTACTGCCCCTCCGACAGTGCAGCGCTCCCTCAGCATGGCTCCTCCGACAGTGTGGCACTCCCCCAGTACGGCCCCTCCAACAGTGCGGCGCTCCCTCAGTACTGACCCTCCGACAGTGCGGCACTCCCCTAGTATTGCCCCTCCAACAGTGTGGCGCTCCCCCAGTATTGCCCCTCCGACAGTGCGGCGCTCCCTCAGTACTGCCCCTCTGACAGTGCAGCGCTCCCTCAGCACTGCTCCTCCGACAGTGCAGCACTCCGTCAGTACTGACCCTCTGACAGTGCAGTGCCCCCTTCAGTACTGCCCCTCCAATAGTGCAGCGCTCCCTCATCACGGCTCCTCCGACAGTGTGGAACTCCCCCAGTACTGCCCCTCCAACAGTGCGGCGCTCCCTCAGTACTGACCCACTGACAGTGTGGTGCTCCCTCAGTACTGACCCTCTGACAGTGCGGCACTCCCCCAGTACAGCCCCTCCAACAGTGCGGCGCTCCCTCAGTACTGCCGCTCCAACAGTGCGGCGCTCCCTCAGTACTGCCCCTCCAACAGTGCGGCGCTCCTTCAGTTCTGCCCCTTCAACAGTGCAGCACTCCCTCAGTACTGCCCCTCTGACAGTGCAGCGCTCCCTCAGTACTGCCCCTCCGACAGTGCAGCACATCCTCAGTACTGTCCCTCCGACAGTGCAGCGCTCCCTCAGTACTGCCCTTCCGACAGTGCAGCGCTCCCTCAGTACTGCCCCTCCGACAGTGCGGCGCTCCCTCAGTACAGCCCCTCCGACAGTGCAGCACGCCCTCAGTACTGCCCCTCCGACAGTGCAGCGCTCCCTCAGTACTGCCCTTCCGACAGTGCAGCCTTCCCTCAGTACTGCCCCTCCGACAGTGCAGCGCTCCCTCAGTACTGCCCCTCCGACAGTGCAGCGCTCCCTCAGTACTGACCCTCCGACAGTGCTCCCTCAGTACTGACCCTCCGACAGTGCAGCGCTCCCTCAGTACTGCCCCTCCGACAGTGCGGCGCTGCCTCAGTACTGCCCCTCCGACAGTGCAGCAGGCCCTCAGTACTGCCCCTCCGACAGTGCAGCGCTCCCTCAGTACTGCCCTTCTGACAGTGCAGCCTTCCCTCAGCACTGCCCCTCCGACAGTGCAGCGCTCCCTCAGTACTGCCCCTCTGACAGTGCAGCGCTCCCTCAGTACTGCCCCTCCGACAGTGCAGCACGCCCTCAGTACTGCCCCACCGACAGTGCGGCGCTCCCTCAGTACTGCCCCTCCGACAGTGCAGCACGCCCTCAGTACTGCCCCTCCGACAGTGCAGCGCTCCCTCAGTACTGCCCTTCCGACAGTGCAGCCTTCCCTCAGTACTGCCCCTCCGACAGTGCAGCGCTCCCTCAGTACTGCCCCTCCGACAGTGCAGCGCTGCCTCAGTACTGCCCCTCCGACAGTGTAGCACTCCCTCAGTACTGCCCCTCCGACAGTGTAGCACTCCCTCAGTACTGCCCCTCCGACAGTGTCGCGCTCCCTCAGTATTGCCCCTCCGACAGTGCGGCACGCCCTCAGTACTGCCCCTCCGACAGTGCAGCGCTCCCTCAGTACTGCCCTTCTGACAGTGCAGCCGTCCCTCAGCACTGCCCCTCCGTCAGTGCAGCGCTCCCTCAGTACTGCCCCTCCGACAGTACAGCGCTCCCTCAGCACTGCTCCTCCGAGGGTGCAGCACTCCCTCAGTACTGCCCCTCCGACAGTGCGGCACTCCCCCAGTATTGCCCCTCCGACAGTGCGGCACTCCCCCAGTACTGCCTCTCCGACAGTGCGGCGCTCCTTCAGTTCTGCCCCTTCAACAGTGCAGCACTCCCTCAGTACTGCCCCTCTGACAGTGCAGCGCTCCCTCAGTACTGCCCCTCCGACAGTGCAGCACGCCCTCAGTACTGCCCCACCGACAGTGCGGCGCTCCCTCAGTACTGCCCCTCCGACAGTGCAGCACGCCCTCAGTACTGCCCCTCCGACAGTGCAGCGCTCCCTCAGTACTGCCCTTCCGACAGTGCAGCCTTCCCTCAGTACTGCCCCTCCGACAGTGCAGCGCTCCCTCAGTACTGCCCCTCCGACAGTGCAGCGCTCCCTCAGTACTGACCCTCCGACAGTGCTCCCTCAGTACTGACCCTCCGACAGTGCAGCGCTCCCTCAGTACTGCCCCTCCGACAGTGCGGCGCTCCCTCAGTACTGCCCCTCCGACAGTGCAGCACGCCCTCAGTACTGCCCCTCCGACAGTGCAGCGCTCCCTCAGTACTGCCCTTCTGACAGTGCAGCCTTCCCTCAGCACTGCCCCTCCGACAGTGCAGCGCTCCCTCAGTACTGCCCCTCCGACAGTGCAGCGCTCCCTCAGTACTGCCCCTCCGACAGTGCGGCGCTCCCTCAGTAATGCCCCTCCGTAAGTGTAGCACTCCCTCAGTACTGCCCCTTCGACAGTGCGGCGCTCCCTCAGTACTGCCCTTCCGACAGTGCGGCGCTCCCTCAGTACTGCCCCTCCGACAGTGTAGCACTCCCTCAGTACTGCCCCTCCGACAGTGTAGCACTCCCTCAGTACTGCCCCTCCGACAGTGCGGCGCTCCCTCAGTACTGCCTCTCCGACAGTGTAGCACTCCCTCAGTACTGACCCTTCGACAGTGCGGCTCTCCCTCAGTACTGACCCTTCGACAGTGCGGCACTCCCTCAGTACTGCCCCTCCGACAGTGCGGCACTCCCTCAGTACTGCCCCTCCGACAGTGCGGCACTCCCTCAGTACTGCCCCTCCGACAGTGCAGCGCTCCCTCAGTACTGCCCCTCCGACAGTGTAGCACTCCCTCAGTATTGACCCTTCGACAGTGCGGCTCTCCCTCAGTACTGACCCTTCGACAGTGCGGCACTCCCTCAGTACTGCCCCTCCGACAGTGCGGCACTCCCTCAGTACTGCCCCTCCGACAGTGCGGCACTCCCTCAGTACTGCCCCTCCGACAGTGCAGCGCTCCCTCAGTACTGCCCCTCCGACAGTGCAGCGCTCCCTCAGTACTGCCCCTCCGACAGTGCAGCACTCCCTCAGTACTGCCCCTCCGACAGTGCAGCACTCCCTCAGTATTGACCCTCCGACAGTGCAGCGCTCCCTCAGTACTGCCCCTCCGACAGTGCAGCACTCCCTCAGTACTGCCCCTCCGACAGTGCAGCACTCCCTCAGTATTGACCCTCCGACAGTGCAGCACTCCCTCAGTATTGACCCTCCGACAGTGCAGCACTCCCTCAGTACTGCCCCTCCGACAGTGCAGCACTCCCTCAGTACTGCCCCTCCGACAGTGCGGCACTCCCTCAGTACAGCCCCTCCGACAGTGCAGCACTCCCTCAGTACTGCCCCTCCGACAGTGCAGCACTCCCTCAGTACTGCCCCTCCGACAGTCGGCGCTCCCTCAGTACTGCCCCTCCGACAGTGCGGCACTCCCTCAGTACTGCCCCTCCGACAGTGCGGCGCTCCCTCAGTACTGCCCCTCCGACAGTGCGGCGCTCCCTCAGTACTGCCCCTCCGACAGTGCGGCGCTCCCTCGGAATTGCCCCTCCGACAGTGCAGCGCTCCCTCAGTACTGCCCGTCCGACAGTGCGGCACTCCCTCAGTACTGCCCCTCCGACAGTGCAGCGCTCCCTCAGTACTGCCCCTCCGACAGTGCGGCACTCCCTCAGTACTGCCCCTCCGACAGTGCGGCGCTCCCTCAGTACTGCCCCTCCGACAGTGCGGCACTCCCTCAGTACTGCCCCTCCGACAGTGCGGCGCTCCCTCGGAACTGCCCCTCCGACAGTGCAGCGCTCCCTCAGTACTGCCCGTCCGACAGTGCGGCACTCCCTCAGTACTGCCCCTCCGACAGTGCAGCGCTCCCTCAGTACTGCCCCTCCGACAGTGCGGCACTCCCTCAGTACTGCCCCTCCGACAGTGCGGCACTCCCTCAGTACTGCCCCTCCGACAGTGCGGCACTCCCTCAGTACCGACCCTCCGACAGTGCGGCACTCCCTCAGTACTGCCCCTCCGACAGTGTAGCACTCCCTCAGTACTGCCCCTCCGACAGTGCAGCACTCCCTCAGTACTGCCCCTCCGACAGTGCAGCACTCCCTCAGTACCGACCCTCCGACAGTGCGGCACTCCCTCAGTACTGCCCCTCCGACAGTGTAGCACTCCCTCAGTACTGCCCCTCCGACAGTGCAGCACTCCCTCAGTACTGCCCCTCCGACAGTGCGGCGCTCCCTCAGTACTGCACTGGGAGTGTCTGCTGGATTATGAGCTCAAGTCTCTGGAGTGGAACTTGAACCCACGACCTTCTGAATCAGAGGCGAGAGAGCTACTCACTGAGACAGTTACACACTCTTTGAATTACCGTGAAAATGTTTTTTTTTTGTCAACCCTCTTTATGTGTGAACCCAGAAAGTGAGCGTCGGCAGGCCGATCGACCATGTTGGGCCTCGCCATTGAACCTGATCCTGCCCTCACGTTCCCGCAGTGGGGCTGGGTCACTGGATGGCGATCAGGGTCAGGAACGCTGGCCTGTTTATCCTCCCTAATCCAGGGGTCACTGTGGGAAACTGTCGCCCCCCCCCCCCCCTGCTCCAGCTGAATCAGCTCTCTCAGCACCGACTGCAATAGAATGATACAGCTCAGAAGGAGGCCATTCGGCCCATCGGGCCTGTGCCGGCTCTTTGAACGAGCTCCCCAGGGACCCTGGTGGGTTATGGAGGGGACAGAAGTGGGAAAAAAAACACCATGGAGACTTGAAAAGGAGAGAAACTAAGAATATTGTTTTTAAATGGGGGGCAGAGGAGGTGGAATTTCTATAGGAAGTTGGGTTGGATGGATTTGGTGATTATATTTTCACTCTGTTATTTGTACAGGCCGATATTCTGGCCTGTGTACAGCAGCGCGCAGTGAGGCTCAGACATGTACCCAGACAGTGAACAAACAGACTGAAATCACAGGCAATCTCCACTCTCCACAGCTCACCCTCCAGCGAAGCTG